>VDFB02005372.1:0-10335 GCA_007258455.2 Sequoia sempervirens
GCTCGGTTACCATGAGTAAAAATATTCCATCCCTATCGATACCCACAAAGAGGCAAACAACCCTAGGAGGAGGAGGGAGATAGGGGAAATTTCCTAAAAAAACCCAAAAATAAAATCATAATCAACATCTAACCAACCAAAATATAAACCTCTCAAACTAAAGAAAGATCAAACCAAATAATTGATTCAAAAATCTAAGGGAATAAGCCTAAAACCATCATATACACTCCTAAAATAATCCCTCAAGAACTAACATCCATAGATAAAAAAATCATTCCCATGAGAAGACAAAGGAAAAAATATATGCTAAGAAATCCTCAATTAGTATTTCCAAAACTAACATCCATAGCTCAAGACTCATTGTCATGAGAAAATAAAGCATGAAATAAAACATAGCTTGAAACAAGGTACAAAATACTTATTATAGATTTTACCATTGAGAAGACCAAGAGTGGGGAATGAGAATGCTCTTCTCAGATACACAAGCCACCATGATTCACTCTAATAAAAATATCCTCAATAGGTCCATGTTGAATTCCTTTCCAATTTAGGTGTAGGCTCATTGGTTTTCTTACTAAAACCTCATCAAAGAGTAACTTTCTCAACAAATAGTCTCCAATAACAAGAGATCTCCTAACCTCACCCAAATTCAAAATAGGTGTACAATTGATCATCTCATGTGAATTAAACTCCAATACAACACTACAATAAATAAAAGCTCACGATAAAAAATGTTCACACCACTCATCAATTAGATTATCTCAAATTAATTTTGAAGGTCCAACTCTAGAATCACAAAATCTTCATGATGTCATGATCTACATATCCTTAAAATTAAATCATATGTGTCAAATAAACATATTTTCTCCTAAGAGCACCTATATTATGCCAACCCTCTAATATGCAATCAAGAGTGTACCATGACACAATAACATCCATCCTATAACAAAGAATCATCTATTAAACTAACAAATCATAACTAGTACCTCAACCAATTGATGACTGTAAGAGTCCTCCATGATACCAAGACGTCAACATATATAAATCACATGAAGATATCCATCTCCTCTCAATATAAATCAAGATGCTAATAAACTCTCACTACATATAAAAATATGATCCAAGAGCTCCTTCATGACACCGACAACTACTATGGAAGATTATCCACCATGAAATGATGAATCTACATCATTGCCACTACTCCCACTAAATTGTAATACTGAGCTACATATGGGATCATGATAATCATATCCTAAATTATGATCATCCATGGCCCCAACACAATAAAAAAAATCAACATCAAAAGCTCATAAAGGGTAAAGTAAAGTCATGATCTCTAAACCAAGAAGATATAACACTACCAAGATATCACTATCAAATTCTTCTATTAAACTATGTAAGAAAGCCACCATGACATCATGATGACTATCTCCTTAATTAATATCATCCATGGCACTAACCAATCAAATAACTCAATTGCAACACCAAGATATCACAAAGGGAAAAGTAAAATCATGATTTTCAAACTAAGATACACCACCACCTATAATTAGGAATCAATTCAACACTACCAACAATGCATCTGCATAAACAACCATGTCATTTCAAAGTCCCTAAGGGTACAAAAAACCTCCATGACACCATGATCACCACCAAATGTACCTACATTAAACTCCCACCAAGTCTCACATGACTACACCGTATCAGGTAACACCATATATCTACATCGTAATGAAAGCCAAATCAATGAAACAAGTGACCAAACTAGGCCAACAAATAGAATCTACATCTACACTGAAATATCAATGGGTATAGATGACCCACATCTAAGTTCTATATGCAACATATAAGTATAGACAACTTACAATATTGTATAGCTCATGGATCTTACAATGTAGCATACAAATTCAACAATACACTGGTAACCATGCCAAACAAGGATAATAATAGATAAACATGTAAGTTTTATTTGACTTAAACATCAAATCTCTACTAGATTCAATTTTCCACAAACTTACAAATTACCAATAGTCAAAGGAGCTAATAAATATATTAAATAGAAATGTAAGTGAAAAATAATATAAAAAAATCTCCAACTTGATCCATTGCATAGTGATTAGAAAGAGTTTTCCATCGACTATAAGAAGTCAAACATTGAACACCATATGCATAAGATATGACCTCTTAATGTGAGGAAAGAAAAACAAGTTTCCAACTTGCATTTTTCTTAAAAGATATAAAATATAGAAAAAACAATGATACTATAGCATAGTGCTCAAAAAAGAGGTTTTTATCAAGTAGAAGAATTTTAAAATTTGATTCCTAGGGTAAAAGTTATGGCCTCTAGAATAAAACATCCCATTTATGGCATTCAAGTCGAGCATAGGTGGCAGGTTGGTGGTTGGTGAGCAATAAGCTAGTACTCTGACAATGGAAACCTAATGGTGGTGGCATACTAGTGACAAATATGGATGACACCACTTGTAACTAGTGGTGCTACCATAGCCACCATAGGCTAGCCATGACTAAGGGCTGCCCTACCATATGACTAAGTGTTAGGCCTAGGTAGCTAGTCTACCATAAGATTGTAGGTTGGTCCCTTGACTTGAACATTCCCACTTCTAACATCAATGTACATTAGTGCAATAATAATTTCTACAAATCAATTTTTTTATAGGAATTTTATTTTAAATATTTTTTTCTCTAATAGCCAACCTGAATATTTTTCCAACCTCTATGACAAACCCATGGTTTCCCCATACAATATGGTCATACAAAATATATGAATATATGGATCTATATATGGATTTTATAATTTTGTTGACCCCCACACTTATCCATGGCCCTAAAAATGGCCAATTTGTTTTCACAAAAATATGTCATGCCATATATAAAAATATAGTTTTTTATGCCTTCTAGAATCAAATATCAATGTTTAATTTTATCTATGCGGCCTCCAACACAATATCACCCCCAAAAGCCTCACAAAAGGAGTTCAAATAGTAAGCCATATTTCTAAATATCTATCAAACCCCAAATCTACAACAACCCAAGTCTACAAGTATAGTTGGAACCTTGAAAATACCTTCATTCTTGTGCTGCAAAAAATTGGATTCAACTACGAATAAAAATTAGCTTTTCCAAGGGTTAGAAATACTAGCAAGATCTCCCAGAACCTAACAACTAGGTTCTAATACTAGTTGAAAGGATTTTTTTATCCATATAGGAATATTTCCACATAACCCCAAGAGAGAAAATTATGCAAACAAGCATTCATAATCCACAATGAAAAAGAATGGGAAAAAATACAATCAAGATCACACAATATGTACCCTTGGAAAAACCTCATGAGAGAAAAACATAGCCTCCAAAATAATCCACACTTAATATGTTATTTCAATTCAAATATATTTACAAGCATATTTTAATATTTGTTCATGAAATAATATATTGAGTGTGGGTTCTTTTGGAGGCTTGGTTTTTCCCCAATGAGGTTTTTCCTAGGGTACATCTTATCTCATATTTATGGTATGTTTGTCTAGGGTATCCTATTAGCAATTCTATCACACCAAATGTCTATAGGAAATTTTTAGAAAGGTAAAATCATCCTAACGTCATTGCATAATGATGTTTCATCACTACTAATTAATTAAATAATTATTTAATTAGTCTAGTCCAATGACAAATCTAATTAAACAATATTATTATTTAGTTACCTCAATTAACACCTCACATCTAATTAAACATTATTATTATTATTTAATTACTTGAATTTCCTTGTCACATGGATAATTAAATTAAATTATATTTTATTATTTAATTTACTTATATTCTCTCCACCATTTCTAGGAATAAATGACCATCTAATTCCCTTTCCCTCCCATTTTTGGTTACAATAAATCACAATTTTTAGTAAATATAATCTTTAGCCAATCATTTTAAACAAATTGAATATGAGCTTTGTTAATGGAGTTTTTACAAGCCCATAGAGTAGGGACCCTCTTTTGGTGTCTTTTGACCTTTGGTTTTATTGGATCTATCTTTTTGAGGTCTTGATATGTTGGTCTTGATAGATTTGAGCTTGCCTTGAGGCTTGAATTGGTTAAAATTGGGTTTTAGGGAAAATTCAGGTTTTCACCTAACTCCAGGATTTTCCAGCTCCGCCGAATTTTTCTAGGCTCTAGTTTACTGTCTGTCCATCGCTGCATTTTTTGAATCTGGGTTTCTGCTTGACCCCAGGATTTTTTGGTTCTGGCAGATTTTCCCGGTCTGCACCAAAATCCCGAACCTTGTTATATTCCTGGTTTCTTCAATTCCGTGAAATCTATGTCCATCCGGATTTCCGTGTATATTGGGATTTTCCAAAATTCTGTTTTGGGCTCGGGTTTCTGGATTTTTCAGACGCATCTTCTCACTCATTAATGACCAAGGTACCTTTGCTCAGAGGCATAAATGGGTGGATTTAAAGTCTTTTAGGCATCATTTGAGCTTCATTATTCATTTGCTTGTTGCCTGAGCGTCTGAGTGCATTCTCTATTCGAGCTTTGAGGATTGATTTGGATTGCTTGTGTGTGGATTGATTGGAGCACTGCTGGTTAACATTTTCGTTGCTTGGGTGTGCTTGTTTTGTGGTTTCTTCCTCAAGCTCAAATTTCATCTGCATTGATCCATGATAGGTTGTCATTGGCCCTTTCATTTGTTTGCATGATGATTGGGTGTTTCTGCACTGAATGATGATAGTTTCGGGTCGGCCCTTGCTTGATTATGCTTCAGTATTTATAGAGTTAGGGTTTGGCCCGTTTCTTTGTGAAACCACATTACCCATGCCCTATGAGCATTGTATTTGCCTATTAAGATAACGGGTGCATCCGTTTGAGGGGTTCTGGGTTAGATTATTTACCCACTTAGTGCGAAATCCACCATATCGTGCGAAGTTGGGGTTTTCTTGGTGCTCGACCCAGAATAATGGGTTCGTTAGGATTTTCCATTATTGCCCTTATAGTACACTAACCATTGTCTTGTGAGGACTTGGAGTGCCCTTGGTGGATCTTTATAGACTATATTTTGAACCTTGAGCTCATCCTCATTTTCATGGTGGGGGGGTGTTCATCAAAATTAGGGCACCATTGTTTTTTCCATGAAGACTCTTCATTCAAGAAATTTGAGAATTTGAAATCATTTGCATGCTCAATCTTGTTGGTTAGCATTAATTTTGGGACCATTAGAATCCAAGTAGAAAAGGTTGCATGATTGTTCGGTCGCCAGTTCATGTGTCATTGTTCGTCGGGTTCCCGTGATGTTCACAGAATTTCTGCACACCCAGATTTTCCCGGTTTAGGCTTATTTCGCAGAGTGGAGTAATTTCTGAAACATTTCGAGCAGTTCGCAAAAATTCGTCCCATCCGGATTTTTCTGGGTTTCCTGTCTGGCTTTATCTTTCTCAATTTTCTGAAGATGGGATTGATGGAAAAAATGTTGAATGTTTATTTCTTGCTGCCAATGAATGAATCTCATGATAATCTAATGATCTTTTGGTTGAATTAATGATTTATCTGACTAATGATGTTTTGGTAGCGAGAATCCATCTGGGTCGGATTTCTCTGAAATTCTGCCTCGATGGGATTTTCCCGGTTTACACGTTTTTCTCGGACTGCTTTATTA
The DNA here is from genome assembly GCA_007258455.2 of Sequoia sempervirens. NCBI lineage: Eukaryota > Viridiplantae > Streptophyta > Pinopsida > Cupressales > Cupressaceae > Sequoia > Sequoia sempervirens. Next base: position 5,662 of record VDFB02005372.1, read on the forward strand.
TTCTGGACTTTCAAGGACTAGTATTTTGTGAAGGATTTTAACTGCTTTATATGATTTATGCTAACCTTTTGGTTGGAATATATGCATGATAATTGAATACTAATGATGTCCTTCGTGAATGTAGGCCGAATCAAGCAAGGCTGCTTCCGAGAAATTGAAGGCTGATACGGAGGGGTCTTCAATCTCAGAGGCAGAAAGGCTAAGGTTGGACATCAAAAGTTAGCTCCCTGAAAGCAAGGTATCTTCTATGTGGCCCAAGGTGTCTGACACCAATGTTGGGGCCTGGAGATATGAAGAATTCAAGCAGAGGATGGCTCAAAAGGATCTGTCGGCCTTAAGGCAGGGAATGATGAAATCTGGGTTAGTGCATGTGGCAGGTTTCCCTCTAGCAATTCAATGTTATGAGCTGATTCTAGAATGTGCCACGTAATACAACTTCGATACGCAAAGGGTTGTCAGCACTGAAGGGAGAGTTCTGGCTAATTTTAGTCCTGTCTCCATTGCCCAAGCCTTCGACATGTCGGATCTCTCTTCTGTGTGTGCTTTGAACGTAGACACGACTAAAACATACTATGAGAATGAGCCAACCAAAGCTCAACAGATGATCAATTCATGGTTAGAGAAACCAAAATCCCACCATTCTAAATTTCCTAAGTAATTGCATAGGGTTAAATTCAGGTCAGATAAGTATGATGCAATTACATTCTTGAGCAGAGTGGCAGGATTGAAGACTGGTGGAGTGTTGGAGAACTGGATGGTTCATGTGATTAGCAAGATTGAACAAGGAACCAATTACTATTGGGAAGGACTTATTAGTTCTGAGATTGATAAATAGCTGAGGAATGTCCTGGAAACTAAGAGGTTCACCATGTCCTCTTATGTCATGTATGTGCTAACCAGATTCTACCCATACAGGGGTTTGAATCCATGAGGGACACTTGGACAGGACATAATCTATGAGATTTATCCGGAGTTGCACCTGGGACACAAAGACTACCGCAGGGCTAATGATGCATTCACTATGCATATCACCCGGATGCTACAAAATGCAGAGCATGTGAGGCTGTCAGACGGAGCAAAAGGATTAATAAAGAACTATGGGGCTTGGTTTATTCAATTTCTGACCTTTACCTACATTAGAATTGATGGATGTTCGGTTGCCCCATATAGATTTCCAAGATACCCTACATATCACATTGTGCTATTAGAGATTGTCAGGCAGATTTGTGAGTTTGATGCTATTGTAAAGAAGGAGAAGCATAAGACAGGCTTTGGTGGAGATTTCCCTCTTGGGATTGGTGTAGCAGAAGTCTGTCCTTCCATCCAATCAACACACACTGCAGGAGAAGAATTGGTAGCATATGGCTTCTCCTTCCACTCCAAAAGGATGAACTTCGACATCACAGGAGAGGCACAGAAGAAGGGCACTAGGGAGTACCGGCATAAAAGTGACCTAGAGGACTATTGGGCTAACATTAAAGATGATCTTGTAGCCAGAAAGAAGAGGTACTCCAGGATCCCTGTTGATGCAATCAGACAGTACAATGTTAAGTTGATCCAGGATCAACTAGACGATGACGGAAACTTGGTACAAGATCATGCTTATGAAGCTGTGAAGGACAGGTGCATCGGGAAAATCAACTAGAATGATGATGAGGTCACAGAGTTGGAAGACCTAATGGCCCTAGTCATGAAATTTATCTCCTCTTGGTTAAAGCACAAGGTTTGGGAACTGGAGAGTGAGAAGGTAGCTTGTACCTTCAATTTGATGGGAGATCTCAACCCTGTGTCTACCTCAGAGGAATCCGAGGGTGATGACCCCAAAGGGAAAACTACAAAGAGCTCACCGTTCAAGATAAAAATCAGAGGACCCAAGGAAAGTGAGCCTGAAACAAAAAGGAAGCCAAAAGGAAAAAGGAGATGGCAGACTTTGAAGATTAGTAAGTCCTCTGATGAGGAAGAGTTGGAAGAAGCAAAAAAGGAGGATGCTCCTCCACCACAAAAGAAGACAAGAATGTCCAGGACTTCAAAGAAGCAGGGTCAGGTTGCCTCAAAAGATGAGCCTCCTATTGTTAATGTGGAGAGTTCAGGAGGAGAGAAAACAAAGGTCTACATGAGAAGATCAAGGACTCCATCCCCTAAGGAGCCAATGCAAAGGAATGACCTTTCTCTGGAGATAACAAATGTTGAGCCATCTAAGGCTGCTTCTCCGCCACCGAGCATACATGAGCCAGAAATTCCTGAGGAACATGAAACTAGTGGGGAGGTAGAGCCATTCAAGGAAGGAGCACTCTTTGATGAGGCAGTGGAGTTTGAAGTTGAGGAGGAGGAAAGGCATACTTCTCCCTTAGTGCAGTATGAAGATTCTCTGGAAAGTGACAGAGGCCGTGGATTGCTCGAGTAGAAAGAGGACATCCCTACTAAAACCCCATCACTGGTGCAAGAGGTGGATCTTGAGGAAGATGATCAAGGTGAGTAGCTCTCTGAGAGGGAGGAGGACAGAATAACTAAAAAGGAAGAGGAGAAAATGCCTAAAAAACAACAAGAGGAGGGAAAAGTTGAGGAAATTCGGGTAGAACCTGCAGCCCCGAATTGGCTTGAAAAAGAGATTGCAAGGAAGAAGCAGGTGGTAGTCGAAGACACTCCCTTGGATTGGGATGAAATTCTATACAAAATTTGCAAAGGGAAGAAAAGGAAGGTAGCCAAGGTAGTTTCAAGGATGGAGAGAGACGAAGCAAACAATAGGGTCATCCATATTGCCACCCCTGCTGCACACAAGACTAGGGAGGAAGTCACTGGTCAGGACTACAATGTGAAAACTATCAACCTTGGACCGGCCTCCATGGAGGAGGACATAGAAGAATATGAAGGGTCTAGTGCTGTGATTATTGGGAGATTGAGAAAGGAGACCCAGACCAAGCATGAGCTGAAGAAGGAGAATGAAAGACTTAGGAAATGCTTGGAGGAAGTAATGAAGCCTCTGCAATCTCTCCATCCTTCTTCTTCTGCTACCCCTAGCTTTCTACCCAAGGAAACCATCTCTGGAATTGAGAAGATGAAAGCCTCTGCTCAAGCTGCAATAGATTGGTTGAAGAGTGTGCAAATGAAGGGAGATGATGCAATTAAAGAAATCCTTTCAATTGGAAAGGATGTTGTCAGAGCTAAGGAATTGTTGGAGCATGTGTTGTCCCAGGACAAAGAAGACCTTGACCTCTTGTTGCAGAAATCTAGGGTCATCATGGGACATGGTAAGGAACAGCTGGCTGCAGATGGAATTCTTCCTTCTTCTAGGTTAGATGAACCTTGGGAATGGTTTGAGGCTCTGCAGATTAGGCAGAAGGCCATGAAGAAGATTCAGAGGCGGAAAAAACAAATAGATGGTGATCTTACTGTAGTGTATGATGGATGCATTTCCTTCTTTGAGGTGATGACTGGAAGGAGAAAGATTTCCCCAAAATATCTAAGTCTGGAACAGCTGAAAGAGTGGTGGCATGAAGTTTATGCCCCAAATTCTAAAAATGTTATAACAAGCCACCAGTTAGATGATGCAGCCACATATCTGGCAGTAATGGACAAATATCAGGCCAATAAGGAGGATTGGGATAAGACTATTGAGCAGTCAAAGGAGGAGATTGACTCCATTAAATGCTGACTTAAGATATTGCCTTTGCCACCTATCACCGAATTGGAAGGGACATTTTTGAGGGTTCAAGGATCATCGGCTCAAAGAAAGGATAAGGGAAGTGGCAATTAATGCCTATTTTGAGATTTTTGCTTCCTATTATCATAGGGCATGCATTGGATCAGACTACATTGGGGACTGTGTCAAGGCCGACCTTGATGATGGATGGCATTTAATGTGTGCCTTATTTTGATTTTCCTGGGCTGACTTGTTTTGGCAATTTTATTTATCTTGTAAAAATGTTTGGATGGGCCAACATATCTTGAGATTTTCTATATAAAGGCACTCTTGCCTCATTGTAAGGGGTTAGCTAGGAAATAATAGAGATAAGTAAGAGCATAAAAGAGCTAGAATATTTTGTGTAGTAGGAGTAGTATTCCATTTCTTGAAGCAAATACTATATCAGAATAGTGGAATTGTTGCAACAGTTTGATGATTTAATACAATTGAAGGCATTGTGATTTTCCTGGTGAAATCTCTTGTGTTATTTCATTTCGTATGGTTCTTCTTGTTCTATCTTTTAAATTTTTTGAGGATTTAGGGTTTAACGTTTAGAATTAAATTAGTTTTAGTTTGGTGAATGATGTTTATGATTTCATATTTGGAATGTTTGTCGCAATCTCTAGTCTATACTCCCGGTAACTATCTGATTGTAGTAGGCTGGTGAAGTCAACCTGGACCATATACTTAAATGTGCCTAAGTTCAATTGTAGATGAATGTCTATGATTTGAAAATCTATTTACCTTAGAAGATTGCACCGTTCTTGTGATATTGCATTGTGTGTTAAGCAGGAATTGGTTGTTTGAGATTGGTCCATTCCAGATATTTTTCATCTGCATTGTTCATTCTAGGAGTAGTTTAGACTTTATCATATCCTTGCACCCTTACCTTTTACTATTTCTTTATCATTCGGTTAGATTTAGGATTAAAGATCATTATATTGCAAAATCTGATAAGTGGAAAGATACAGTTTGCTTGTAGTAAGGTCCCT
>VDFB02005373.1:0-17465 GCA_007258455.2 Sequoia sempervirens
ATTAGTATAATATAATGGTTCAAGATATCAAGAACCAATACACTTTGGATCTTTGAGATCACCAGATTATGTTCTAATCCTAAATAAAACCCTATATTATAAATTATTTACCCAAGGATAAAATGTTGTATAATATCCTCGATCGATAATTACAAGCATTTTGGGATACTCACATAGAATTAGAAATTAACATCGATGGTGAGGTCTAATTAGAGATGTTGATTTCCTTGGATGGAAGTGTAATGCTATAGGTTTATTAAATTGGGAACATGTGCATTGGCAACCATTGAGAGAATTTATAAGGAGAACTACGTGTGGCTTTGATACATTTGGAAGCGGGTATGTAGGCAGTCCTTGGGTGAAGGATTCCTTTGTGACCTCAAGTCCAAAGGGGGAGGGTTTAGGGAGATAACTCCTAGGTTGGGATTGTTCCTAATTGGTTTGACCATTCATCCTTCATAAGCTTCAATTCAAGGTTGAAATGGGTACCAAATAGGTATGAAATGAGTTAAGCAAATATAATAACTTGTATTTAACGCATGATGTGTTTTGAATAGTAAATGAATAAATTCAGTGATTTAACTACTTATAATTGATAAATGAATATATGTATATGTTGGGTAAAGTCCATCTTGTGTTGGCTCCATGTGATTTTTATGTGTTGTGAAAACTGACACAATATCTAGAGGTCCCTATATATAGGCATGTGTATTTGTTGATTGTGATTTTGATTCATGTTGTGTATGACCCACACAAGTGTGAACCTCCAAGATATTTGAGTAGTGACAAGTAGTCATTAGACAGTTCCAATGACCAATGTCAAGGATATTGCTAGGGACTAGTCGACATTCATCTAATTCATGGAGATGAAGGTTTCTATGGGTTACCCTGGTTATGATTAAGATACAGTAATGGTTACAATGGTAGGGACCCATATGTGTAGGTAATGGTAATCTAGGGCTAACCATTGTATTGAGGGGGGTTCATTGGCTATCATTGAGGGTACAAAAGTGACCAATGCAATGTGTTACCTAGGATTGTAAAGAAGATGGATGAAAATATCACTAAGGTCACAAAGTTGTATATATTGGGAGCTAGTTCTTCTTGGGTGGAAAGACTTGTCACCAGTGGCCTATAGGTGATTGAATTCAGAATCCACCAAGTTAAGGTAGGTTCATTACTTGGGGAAAGCCTTGGGATGGTTGGTAGAACCGTTGTGTAGTATGGGATGCACCGAATACCCTTCCCATTTGTTAGGCTATATACTCATCCTCATAAGGTTGAGGATGGACCCATGGTGTAGTATGGGATGCATCAAAATCATCTTCCCATTTTTCGAATGGTGTAGAAGAATGGAGGAAAGGATAGGACCCATATTGTAGTGCACAATGCACCAATATTCTTTTTTATCTAGGATGCATTATGGACATGTGTGTGTTAACCACTATGATGTGTTAGATATTCATTGTGTATGTGATGTATGTTGGAGCTTGTCACTATGTATGTGATGTATGTTGGAGCTCATCACTGTATTTGTGATATATTCTAGAGATAATTACTATGTGCATTTATGATGTATGCTAGATATCGTCACTGTGTATATGTGATGTATGTTAGAGCTAGTCAATGTGTATGTGATGTATGCTAGAGTTTTTCAATATCTATTTGTGATATATGTTGGAGCTAGTCACTAATGCAAATGTGATATGTATATGATAAAATCATTGTTGTACTTGTGATGTACATATAAGATAATCACCATTGTACTTGTGATCTATGTATGATTTATACATTGTTGTAATTGTGGTGTGTATGAGCTCTAGTTATCTTGTGTATATGGAGGTATGATCGTGACATCCATTGTATATGATCTTTGAGATTATGGTATGAATGGACCCTTGTGAATATTGTGAATGTTTGTATACTAATGTATTGTAATTCTTGTTATGGACCCAACACTTGATAGAAAGTTATTATCAAAGTTTTTAACATTATATTATAATTGGCTAAGTTGATAGGTGACATGCACTTAATGAACTTAATGAACAATTATGTGTTAAAAGAGAGATCAAAGATCTCATGCAAGAGGGGAGAATGAACTCCCTCTAACATTATGGGGTTGACTATGGAGCTTTTGATTCCCATGAGGGGATATGTAGACAAGATCATCATGGACCCTTGAGGTTTAGGCTTGCATATAGGAATGACCCTAGCAATATGAGCTTAACATGTCTAAGTGTAAGAATATAAGTTGTGATGTTGATTTGTTATCACAATGTTGAATGAAGAACATTTTATATTGGCACATCAATCATAAATGAGAGATACTTGGTCAGTTAAGTTGGTAGTTGATGCTAATTGAAAAAAAAATTATAGTGCTCGAGGGTCAGATTTTACATTGGTATCAAAGAAACTAGGTTCAAACATTGGACCAATGAAGTTCACTTGACTCTGGATAAATTATGTTGTCTTACACTACCGATTGATCACAACTAATTTGACCACTTAATATGTATGGAGTTGTTTTTCATATCTTAAATGGACTCTTAACTTGGTGGGAATGCATGGATAGTCTTAATCAAGAGAACCTAAATGGGTGAAAAAATAAATTTGGATAATATTTTTTTAAATGAAAATAAATGTGTGTAGTAGAGGGTTAAGGTATTTGGTGATTGTTATTTCCCCTAAATCCCTTGATTGGATTTTATTTTTACCCCTTGTTTTGATTAAATTTTCCTTGCATATTTAAGAGTATTAAAAATATTTCTTAGGGTATGAACATGAAATTCCAAGAACATAAAATGGAAATAATTGAGGGTGTTTGTTTGAATGGGTAGGTTGTAACTACCTTAATACTTAATGGTAAAAAGATAGTTTTTGATGCATGAAACTTTGATATCTTACTAAGGTTAACTAGTAATTTTGTGTACTCGATGGCATAATATAGACACCTTTTAAGAAACATCAATCCCTAAATTCAAAATGTAGGATTGGATTAAGCAGAAATTCTTACTCTAGGGTATATATCTTAGTGTGCGCCCTCTTAAAAATTATAAAATTTATTCCAAATCATTCAAATTAGGAAAATGCAAACACTTGAGAGGTGAGGATAAGGAGTTCAAAAACAATTAACTTGGCTAGTAACCTAAATATTTCTGAGAAAAATAATAAATAAAACATTTTAATAAGGTTGGATGACTTATCTCCAAGGGCGGAAGGATGTCACATCCCCTTTAAAGGCCAACTTGCATGGCTACATTTTGCAATCAAATAAATAAATAAAATAAAATCATTGAAGGAGCCAATGACTAATAAGGAAGGCATTTATTAAAGGAGACAAATATCCTTAAAAAGGAGAGGGGTCATAGGATTGATGGCGAGTGTTGTGCCATTAATAAGGTATCGATCCCCTCTTCTAGAAGAAAATACTTTAGGTCATGATGAGGAAAAAAAGGACTTTCTATTAATAAAGTATGCCAACCCCATCCTCTCTAATATTTTTCATCTAATTTTTCACATAAAGATTGAAGTGTGGGTAGGTCATGGAAAGAACGAAATATTGAGGACCCACAAAACCACCACAAAAGGAAAGGTTTAGGGCAGTTTGAGGACATGATTTTCCTCAAGATGAGAGTAAAAAAGGCTTTAGAAAATTTCAAGCAAGGAAATTTTGGTAGGAGAAAAATCCAAATTCCAAAATTGTGCCAGTATTCTCTTTGCTTGCATTGAAAGGGGAATATTAGAGGGTAGAGAGAGATGAAGGAGAAGTCAAGTAGAGTGGAAACAAGACAATATGGAGAAATTTTGAGGGTGGAATAAGATCTAGAAGAAATGTGTTCTCATGGAATACCATGACTATAGGATATGCACATAATTTATTTTTTGGTAAAGGTGATAGAAATATCAAGAAAATGCAATTGGTAGGTGTAAATAAAAATCCCCCCAATCGTTGCCAACATTGTTACTACTTGCATCAAAATGGGAACTTTGAACATGAAAAGAACCAGTATAAGAATGTGTGGAAAGGAATAAAGGAGGATTCAAATGCTTAGGTACCCATTAAAATTTATAATGTTTGAATTCATTATCAACTTCACATGGATTGTATATAACCTTAACCAGTGATTTGGTTTTTCCTCTTAAATTGGTTGTGGAATGTTTATGTAAAATTTTAACCTCAAAAACATGAATTTAGGGGGAAATGGGGGTACTTAAGTAATTATATCCTTCTGTTTTGACATATAGGATAGGAATAAATTGGTAAAATGAGAATCATAAACCAGGCATGTGATGTTATGAAATAGCACTTTTAATGGAAGAATATGATATGAAATATGCTGCAAATACTTGATAATAACTTGAGAATAACAAGCCACTTCGAGGGGGAAAACCTCCAAATATCTCTAATGAGAACACACTTCACAACTTGATGATGAAATAAGACTCACAACCTCCTATATATACCTATCTATGCCAAGGATATCACCAAGGCCGACTTAGACACACCTATATAAGACTTAGGCCGACCTAAACAACTAAATAACAATATACTAATGATAATATGACTTAATAGAGAGTTAAGATAGCCACAAGCCGACTATTCATAACCCAATGTACACTAATATTAAGGACGTAGCATGCCCCCCTTCTTTAGAGAAGCATTGTCCTCAATGCTAATCAAGTTTGGATTCTTTTCAATGAACTCCTCATCCTCCCATGTTGCATCTTCAATTAGAAAATATTCCCTTGTAATGAGGTAACTTGGAATTGTTGATGTCACCTGCTTCTTCATGTGTGTCTGGAAAATTAACTTCAGCTCCAAGTTGTGTCTTCCCTTTACATAAAGCTCTTGATGGCGATGAATGTGTTCTTCCTTTACTTGAACCTTTTGATGTGTCAAAGAGGAAGAGGTGAGGAATAATGCATGGTTCCCTTGCATTGGTTGAATAGATTGATTAGGAACTTCTTCTTTATTGTATTTTTCTTTTTCCTTTGTATTTTCTTCATCATCTTCTTCTTCTTTGTCTTTTTGTGCTTCTTCTTCTTCTTCTTCAGGTTCATCTTCTGCTTCTTCTTCTTCTATTGTTGCTTCTTCTACTTCTTCATATGCCTCTTCTTCTTCTTCTTCTTCTTCTTCTTCCTCCTCTTCTTCTTCTTCTTTCACCACTTCTTCTTCTTCTTCTTCTTCTTCTTCTTCTTCTTCTTCTTCTTCTTCTTCTTCTTCTTCTTCTTCTTCTTCTTCTTCTTCTTCTTCTTCTATTTCTTGGCTACTTGAAACCTCCTTTCTTGGTTCATTCATAAAGGCACTTAACAAGCTTCGTATGATCGATATATCCATCTTAATTGAGAAATGTCTTCCTTGAACTTATTTATTTCCTCATTATGAGTAATATCCTTGATTGTTTCACCATCCTTATCAGAGTCTTCCTCGGAGTGACAACATTCTTTTTACCCCTTGTTGCAGGCCCCGTCATGATGGAAACCACTAATGTTGAAATAAATCACACAAATGAAACTTAAAATATCTCAAATTTTTACTTTAATCTCCTTTATTATGTCTTCAAAACCCAATAAAAATTAGACTCAATTCACAATATGTGCGAGATATGAGATTCCAAAAATAGTGTAGAAACTCTAATTCTGCAATAATTTGCTTAATTCTACTCAATTCTTCTAAAATCGACTGTAGCTTCTTCAATATGTTCTTCAAAACCATTTAAAAATAGAAAAAAATTCACCAAAATCTGAAAGATATGCTCTTCCCAAAATCGCTCCAAAATTGAGAAAAACCTTGCCTCTATGGTTGCCAAGATTAATGCTCGATACCACTTGTTATGGAAATAACTTGCACAATGGAAGGAATATGATATGAAATATGCTGAAAATACTTGATACTAACTGAGAATAACAAGCCACTTAGGGGGAAAACCTCCAAATATCTCTAATGAGGAACACTTCACAACTTGATGAAATAAGACTCACAACCTCCTATATATACCTATCTATGCCAAGGATATCACCAAGATAGGCTTAGACACACCTATATAAGACTTAGGCTGACCTAAAAACTAAATAACAATATACTAATGATAATATGACTTAATAGAGAGTTAAGATAGCCACAAGCCGACTATTCATAACCCAATGTACACTAATATTAAAGAGTAGCATGTGATTTGTTTGATAAAATGGATTAAAGAAATGTGACCTTGGAAAAGGCCTTTGTAACCAAAGTGCTCAAAATAGGTTTGCTAAAAGGATCTATAGAATTTTAATTAAAAATAAATGATAGCATGTTTCTTGCACTCAAATTGGTGTTGAGAAACAAAGGTAAAGATGGTCAAAAATCAACTAGAAGGGATTTTTGATAGTTGTTTTTTGATAAAGGGTAAAACGGGTTTTACAGGGACCCGAAACCACAAAGTTTTACAACATTAAAGAAAGGAGACAAAAGTCCCACCATAAACACCAGCTGCAAAAAAGGTAAAGAATGTAACAAGTATCAACCAACCGCAATAGACCAGAAAGGTCAAGCAAAAAGAGCCAGCAGAGCAAACCAGAAAAGACCGGCCGCAACTAACCCAGAGTCTTAAGGACAGACTCCGTCTCCACCTCCAGGTTTTGCATGTCATGGACTCCCTTATTAAAAATTTGAATCATCTTTGGAGTAGGGGGAGCCTCTCTCTTAAGATTGGCTCTGGTTCTCTTTGAGATGCCAGCTTCCATCTCCTAGCTTTTATCCTTGGTTTCATCCAGATCCACCACCAGAGACCCCTTTTGGGCTCTGTCTAACTTCTTAGTCATAGCATTAATTATTATGGCATTGTGTCTGGCCATTCGATTGTTTTGCTCAGCAATGCCTTTGATGGTGTTTTTCATTTTCTCAACCTCAATTTCAATATTTATGTTCATGTCAGCCTGGTGCAGAGTTTCTTTGCTTCGACTGGAATCTCTTCGATCCACGTCTTTCTTTTCAATCGTAGCAATCTTGGCTCCCAACTCTTCCAATTTACTTTGAAGGGCCCAATTTTTTATCTTTAGCTAATTAATTTCATTGAAATTCCATTTTGAAAGTTTGAAATGGGTATCAGCACTATTTTTAGCTAAATTCAAAACATCCACAGAGGGATCCCTACCAGTGTTGAAACAAGTTTTATCAGGGTCAGGAGTAAGAGGGGAACCGAATCTAGCCGTTCTTTCCAACAATGGGTCGGCATCAGACGCCTCAGATTCAGGGGAATCTTCAGAATAGGAGACAAGGTTTTTAGCTTAGGGGTTCTTATCAACAAGACTAGTCTTGAGGGAAGGGCTTAGCGGCTCAAACTCAACATGAGCTTTAACAGAAAAAAGGATTAGGGTTTATTTTTCCAGAAAGGACAATAGGCGGCCTAAGGACAGTTCTAGCCGGATTTAAATTGGGAAAAAAATTTGAGGAGCTGGGTTTAGTATTGTCATCCTTAGAATTAGGAGGGGCTTCTAGATTAGTAGGGACGGGCATTTTTTGGTAATGCTCAACAATTAATCTAATTAGCCCAATATGCAGAATAGGAAATCTTCTAGGGTTTTTCTTATGATCATCCAAACTTTTCCTCAGAGAGAAAATAAGATAGTAGGGGAACGAAACCCTTACCTTGTGGCGGAAGTGGTTGAGCAGAGAAAAGTGATAGCCATAAACTTTGGTGAAACGACCATCCACAGTTATGTACTCCATGATGACCCGTAGGACCTTTCTTCAAAGGGATTTTATGGTGTCGGCTTCAAAGTAGTTGTTAGCCATTTTCACAAGATTCAACCTTTCTTTTTCTTTTTTTGGAAATCTAATAACGACATCATCAGAAAAAACCCTGTCCCTGAAATTTTTTTTCCCATCAGTAGACAAACCCGTCACTTCAGCTATCAGATTTTCATTGAGGTCCACATTCCTACCAAACAGGGTAAGGTTCCCATTATTCCAATTTTTCTCAAAAAGGTCTATAGCCTCCTGCTTAGATCCATGGAGCTTCTCCAGGAAGGGAAGTAACCCGCCGCTTTTTACTTTATTCCAAGCCTTAACATTTTTTGTGTGCATCTCATAGCTGTCTGAATCGATTCTTTTCCTATCACCACCCATCTTGGCAAGCACAGTGGGGAAGACACAGTCGAAATCTTTACTAGAACTAGCCCCGCCAAATCTAAGAACCCACAAAGTGTGCGAAGCTTCCTTGCAGACTAAGCAATTGAGCTCAGTCCCATACAATCTAATGATTGTGATGTGATAAACCCAACCTGGACACCTCATTAAAGGGATAACACACCTCTTGTCCATGTAATTTATCATAATTCAATAGAGCATAGACATTAGAACTTAGATCACTAATATTAAGCCAAGTGCTCATATCATTACTCCTAATTCCTTCATTAGCGAAAAAGTCTGCAACAACATTAGCTTCTCTATAAGCATGTGATATTTTAATTTTTTCAAACTTAGCCAGGGTCAAGATGGAATCATCGATCCAAGATTTTATTGTCCACGAGGAGGGAGACTTGCCACGGAGGCAATCAATAATATTTTTGGAGTCACCTTCAAGCCAAAGATTTTTAAAGTTAAGACTTTGGGCTAAATTTATAATGTGAAAAGCGCCAGTAGCCTCCGCCAAATGATTGGTTTGGGAGCCGAGAGGAGAGGCCGTCGCCCCAAGGAAATTTCCAAGGGAGTCCCTTATGACTCCACCACAGCTTGCCACCCCCGGATTACCTTTAGCCGCACCATCAAAGTTAGCTTTGACCCATCCATTAGGCGGAAAAGACCAGCGAACACTCTCTCTGTCCTTCTTGGCTTTCTTAGGGGCGCAAGGAAAATCAAGGCTAATATTCCAATCCTTAGCAACTATAAGGTCATAGGATGAGTGAACCACTTTCTCATAAATGCAAACCTTTTGGGAAAAGACATTGATATTTTCTTTCAAGAATATGAAGATATTCTGAAAAACAATATCCACAGGAGCTTCTTTATCTCTGTAAATTCTATTGTTGCGTTCTTTCCAAAGACCCCAAGCAACATGAGGGAAAGAGAAATCCCATAAAATCCTGAGCACATAATTTTTAGTCGGGGCTTTCCATTGAAGGAAGAAGTCTTCAATGGACGAGGGAAAAACCCAAGAAAGATGCCACAAACTGATATTTTTTTCCCAAATTGTAGCAGCAAAAGAGCAATGAAGGAACAAATGCCGCACAGACTCGACCTCCATCTTACAAAGAAAACATCTGTTAGGTATTTGAAATCCACGTTTGCAAAGGTTATCCATTGTGAGCGCTTTGTTTTGGAGAAGGATCCATAAAAAATGTTGATTTTAGGGATCAAATGTTTGAACCAAGCCTTAGACCAGAAAGGAGGAGAATTCTGGGATGAAGTAATCTTGGAAAAGGCTAACGAAACAGAATAATTGACCGAGGGTTCGTCAAACCAAACAAGATGATCTGCCAACTGATCAGAGCAAAGTCTAACGGCCAGCAAAGAAGACTGAATAGGAGTAAGAGCCTGACTGACAAGACACAGATCCACCCATTTTCCTTTCACTCTGTAATCTTTCACATAAGAGCTGAAACAAGCCTTGCAATTCTCATCCCATTCACTAAAGGAATTGATTTTTATAAGGGGCTCCTTAAAAAGCCATCTATCCTCCCAGAATCTGGTATGGTTTCCACTTCTAACTTTCCAACCAGTTCCAGATTCCACTATATTTTTTCCATTGATTAGATTATTCTAGCAAGTGGAACCACTTGGAAGAAGATGGGAATCCTTCATAATAATAAAGGAACGATTGTTTTCTAAATATTTGCTAGCTAGGATATCTGTCCATTCCCCTAAAGATGAAATGTTATTCTTTATGAATTTATCCATCTTATTTAATAAAGTTATGGCTATGTTATGTTTGAATGATTTCAAATGGTAATCTATACTTGAAATTATTTAATTAATTATATGACAAATATTTTGATTATGGTAGATATATGACTGTTATATAGTCAAATTTTATATAAAATGATTAACACAATTGTATTAAAGATATATGAATACACACACATTATTATTTTAGTGAGATTTGATAGGAAATATCTACTAAATGAAAAGTAGAAATCAAACATCATTGACTATTTTTATTTAAATTAAGTTCACAAGTAGAAGTAGGGTGATCTCACAATACTGGTTTACAATTTTTGGCCAAAGTGGACACTGAACTGATTTTTTCTAACTAAATCTTCACTTTCGGGAACCTATAACGACTAAACCGTGAGGAATTTGAAGATGATACAAACTAGTGATTTGTGGCATTTTGTCTGTAGATTCTAAATATTTTTTTTTCAAAATTTTTGGAATCAGATTGCACTTCTTTTTCCGTCTCCTTCAAAAACTAGTTTGTTTTTAGTAAACACCATTTTTAAGGAGTGATGCTCACCGTATAACACATAACTTTTTTTGTATGTATCAAAATTCTTTTTTTGTTGGATCAAGGAATTCAATATCCGGTGCACTCATATTTTCAAATTTTTTTGATAATCTTCTATTTTTCCACATTTGCGGAATAGAGAGCTTGATTTTCGGTTGAAAACCTACATTCACAAGAAATAAAAAATAAATAAATAATAAAATTAAATTTATTTAAAATTATACTTTTGGGAAGCTTATAATAAGGACTACATACTTACAAAAAATAAAAATGAATTCATTTGATCCCGCAAAAGGTAAATCAAAAGTGGTTTTTTATCAACATTTTGATAGGTGTAAAGGAGACTCCGTTATAGGTATGGTTTAAAACTAGCGGGGTTCTATCCAAGGGGGTTTGATCTAAGGTAGTTTGATCAAACCCTCTTCAATTGGAATGATTTAAATGGAAATTTTTAAGGCTTAAATCATTATATTTTCTAAAAATATGTGATTTCAGCAAAAAATAGAATCTCCTAGAAATTGTAAACCAACTTTGTGGGATCACCCGGTAAGTGAATCTACACTAAGATATGTAGTATCCAAAATTTAGCTCTTAATTGAATTTCAAACCTTAGAAATTGAATGGTGGGATGAAATTATTTTTAAATTTTGTATGATAAGTGTAAGAACAATATGGGTTTTGTAAGGTTGTTGATAAAATTAGTATCTTGGCCATGAACATGGCTTTCGTGGGAGGTGCTTAGAACAATGATGGTTATGATTAAGATGCCTTGAATATGGCATTCAAGTTAAATACAAGAGAACTTAAAGGATCAGTTTTGGTTGTAATAAATTTATGAAATATTTCAATGAATTTAACTTGATAAATATATTATTGAATTAATTGCTAGGGCCTAATTCCCTTATTATCTATATCCTTTTAAAATATTGGAATTAAGAAATGAACATACCATTATTGGGTTTTAGAATGTGAAAAATATTTATTGAGTTAAAGGCCTTGTATTTGTGTTGTGTTATATTGAGTTTCTATTTGTCACATTATTGTGGACAAAGATCTTGACACCCTAATGCTTTCTTGCACTTCTAGGGTTTTTCACCTAAAAGGAGAAAGATGGGCCAAAATAGGCAATGCCTACACTCAAAATTAATGTAAAGATGAATGAAGTATGTTAAAATGAAATGATCTAAATGCACTAAACTAATAAAATATATTGAGTAATGAATGAAAACTAAAGAAATGTACCTTGTTTGAAAACACATTGTGATATGAAAAAACACCTATAAATGTAAACAAAACTGAACAAAAAGTTGTGAAACAAAAAGTGTGCACCTAGGTACTTGCTGGAGACTAGAAATTAATTTTAAAATGTTACTGATCCTGAAGATTTATCCTACAGGGACTCATTCACCATTCTGGGTGAATTAGTCCCAAGTCTGAGAAACCGTTATGGAGCTTGTTTCAGACAAATGGGTATCCAAAAATGTAGAAAATAGTTTTCATGCCTAGCAATGGGAATCATTCACCACTAATGGCGAATGAGTCCACTTCAAAATTTCTAAAAATCCAAAAGTGGAAACAAAAGCCCTCGGTCTGCACTTTAATTCTTGACAGGTGCCCGCTTCTAAAACTCTAATTTTTGGCATTGTAAGTGACTTTTTGTTGATATCTTGACTTGGTCAACAAGGAGATGTCTTCAACAACTTTGTAACTTGAACTTTAATTATTTCTAAGCCTTCAATATACTTAAATTTGCAAACACACAAGAAAAGAAGGAGAAATGTTAGATGTTAGGGAATGGGGGTTTGCCTTGGTCAAACCCCTTCTTAGGTAATTAAACCAAAATGAAGAAATAACATGATGAATCATGAAACAATGGAGTTAGAGACTTTCCATGATGAAATATCTTGAATTTCTGTAGTAATGGATGAAGAATCTACCCTTGAATGCCCTAGAAAGCTATCTTGATGACTTAGAATGCAAAAACCCTAGCTTGCTTGACTTGAGAGATATGATGCATGAAGAATAAGATGAATGAGTTATGAATTAAGGTTTAGAAGCTTGTATTTATAGAAAATCCACCTAATTTTCTTGTTAATTTGATCCCCAAAGCCGACATGAAAGAAAAATAAACTTGAAATCCAATTTTTCTTGCTCAAACCCTAAAAATAGCTCAACTGGGACTCATTCACCATAGCTCTTTTTCCAGTTGGAATGTCAAGAAATAAAGAAATTAGGCTTCTAGGTTGTTCTAGTCGGGTATTTGATCAAATTAAGCCTTAGAATGCAAAATATGGGGTTATAGGGGCCTATTAATGATGATATAAAAGGGTGGATAAGGCAAAGCACACAAAGTTCAATGTGAAAGTGTGATTAAATACACTTTACATCATTAAAATAGGGTCCATACAACCTAGAAAGGCACAACATCCAATGTAAATATGTAAAACAAATTACAACACTAGATTAAAGTCAAGTTTAATTTACAAGCCTTCTAGATTAATGTGATAATGCAATTAAATATATTTTACAATATTTAATTGAGGGAAAATAAGGTCCATTAGGATTACATACTTAATGAAAGTCTAGAAAAGTGTGAAAGTGATTTGCAACACTTTACAACAGCTTTACAAGACATGCATTTTATTCATTTTTCTAGGGTCCAAGACCTAATACGACATAAAATCTGTTGGCACTCTCAAATTTTGCAAATTTGAGATGCTCATATCGAAAATTTTGCCTCTGCACTTTCATAAGTGCACCTGATGAACCTGCCTAAATGATCTACTTTGTAGGGTCATAATTTGAAGCCCATTGATTTCTAAGAAAAATCCCTTTGCAGAAACACTCATGTGTCCTATGTGAGTTAGCATGTCAATTTTTAGCTTCCTACAATGAGTTTTGATGAGGTTTTAAAAAGTGAAGCTAGAGGGTTTTGTCACTTTTCTGCAGTTTGCTAACTTTCATTTCTGCAAAGTAGCCTCTCGTTTGAGCTTGGATTTTGCAACCAGATGATTGTCAAGAGAAAATGAGTGTTTTTCTTCATTCTACATACCAAAATGAGCTCACGTGTCAGTTTTCAAGACCTCACGAGTTGATTTGCTATTTTTAGCAGATCAAAACCAAATGGAATTTCTTCAGTTTTGCATTGAAACCTTTCTGAGAGGCCAACTTCGAGCGTCAATAACTTTTGATGAATGATGATTCAAGCTAATTCTTCTTTCACACGTGTTCACTGCACCAAAATGAACTACTGTGTCCAATGGCGGATCGCCAGGAACTGATTTGTTATTTTTGCAATGAGGTGATTTCATCAGTTTTAATTTGTTCATAACAGCTGATTGTTGTAGAAAGTCTGAAAGGACAACTTTTCTAATTAATAAATTTCACCTCGTGAATCGTTTTGTTGATCCATCTTTTGCATTGCATTCTCTGGATCAATGGCTACAAGCCTGCAATTTTTTATAGCTTCACGAGGTCATTTGCCTAGTTTTCAAGGCCAATTCTGGAGCCAACTTGGCCTGTTTTCACCATTTTCTAGATGTGCCAAAAAGCAGATTTTAATGAAAACCCATTTCATGTTTTCACTCCAGGTACATTCCAGAAGTCGTCTCAGGATAATTTGAGCATAAAAGTTGTTTGAAAATGAAAATTATTTAGCCGGGCCCACATGGGGCTCGACATGTTTTGCACCATTGTAAAGTTGTTTGCCTCCAAGATCTTAAAATACAATGCGAAATTCACTTTCCAAATATGGAGTTTGGAGGTCATGTTATCAAGTAGAAAGTGGTACCAAGCAAGGGATAATTTTATCTCAGAGATGCAGTAGACAATGGTGAAATCTTTAATAGAAATGGTGTTTCACTTCAGCTACCATAGGGTATTCATGTGGAGTCGAAGAAATATATGTGGAACGTTTGACTAAGTGCCTGTGAAGCTCAAATTGTTTGATAAAGTATATCAAGAAAATGTGACCTGTGTGTATCATGTGGCAACACATATGAGGTGTGAAAACAACATCATGGTTTTGTATGAATATGTCAGGACTGTTGTGAAATTGTTTGATAAAATGTTTCTAACATTGAATTGATAAAATAAGTGGGATTGAAATGGTTCTCAAAGAGCTGCCTTACATATTACACACTTTTCTCCTCTTAAAGATTTTGGTATGGACAATCCTCAAAGCATGGGAAAGTGAAATTTGTTATAGATGAGGGAGCATACGCCAAAGTATGTGCATAGAAAGGTTTTCGTTGAAAGACCTTAGAAAATTTTAAAGAAGACTGCAAGCAAATGCAATATAAATTCCACATAGTATGTGAAAGATGCAACAAAATTATTCATAGAAGAATGAAGGAAAATTTGAAACGACAGGGGTGCCAACACATTGAGCAGGGCACAACTTGATTGGATGTATTGAAAAGTTATCAAAAAATTTCATGTAAATGAAAGTATGAATAAAGACTTCAAGGCACGGGCATTACACAAACTTGAAGATGGTAGTAGACTAACAGAATGGTGCAACATTTTTGAAAAGGCTTTAATAACTTTTAAACAAATGCAATGGGGGAAGTTCAACACAACCATAGAGGGAATTCTTCTTTCAATTGGAATACAAGCAAAGCGTTGAGAATTAAGATTCCAGTGTACCAGCCAAAAAAGAATGCTGAAAATGCCTTAGAAACTTATAGGAAGATGTTTTGTAAGGCATAAATGAAGACTGAACCCCACAAATGGAAGGATTAGGGTAAATGAAAACACACCCATTTCTCTATATGCTATGCGGTTGTGTGCAATAAGAGGGTTAAGGCTACGTGTGAGGTAGCAACCAACGTACTTGGAATAGGGTATGGATTTCCATCAAACACCAATGAGTTTTTTCAAAAGGCTGCAAAACACTTTAACTCAAATGCATTTAAATAGCCATATGAGGCCTCAAAGAACATCAAGCAAAATGCAAATTGATTGGCACGCATTACTCCAATGGCTCTCCTCAAAACACCTTAGAAACTTTTAATCAAATGCAGATTTGAAGTGAGAACCATAAAATGCACAAGGGGGAGGGTGTGGTTTGTTGATAGGACCTCAAGCATCCATCAAAGCACAAAATGGGGTCAGCCAGAGGAGGATTGAATCTGTGGAGATAGCGTACAAAATGGATTTGTTGAAAATGGTTCAACAATAAAAGGAATGCCATGGTAGCCTAAGAATAAAATAGATTGCTGAAAATGTTTCAGAAATTACAGAGGATGGAGCCGCCACAACCATGGAAAAATTGCAGACGAATTTCGTGAATAATGAAATCAGGGAAAACTTGTAAACAAGAGCAGCTTGAGATCAACGGTGGAGGAAGCAATATCAAAATGCAGCTTAATCTCCACCATTTCCCGCTATATCGTAATCAAGCAGGTTAACATCCGTGAAATGGCGAGGTTGTGACATGTGTCAAGGTGGGGTCCGAGGCATTTTAATGCACGGGTAAAAGTTTTTAAAAGAGGCTTCTCAAATATTAAAAAGTTATCATACTTTAAATGATGAGGGCATAGAGTATAGAAAATGAAATATTTAAATGGCCTGATTAAAATTTGTCTTGAGCTATGTAAATTATTTTTATTGCATTTTCCCAACAAAGCAAGGAGGAGTAAATGACTTCGACGGTGGAGAAGCAAAAGATGAAGGCCCAGTCAAATCTGGGCCCTTCCCCGCCAACTCGCAGTTTTAAGATGCTTGACCTTTAAACTCGGTGGGATGCACGAAAACATGCCACGTGGCATGTGGGCCCAACAAAAAATGAACGCGGTTGAGAAGACTTTCATTTAATAAAGGGAAAAATTATTAAAGTGGAAACTTGTCCTGATGAAATAATTTAAGCTATCATTTTTAAATTCCTGAGAGGAATGGATTTTAGTTGAAATCACATATTTTTAGAAAATATAATGATTTAAGCCTTAAAAAGTTCCATTTGAAGGATTCCAATTGAAGAGGGTTTGATCAAATCACCTTAGATCAAACCCCCTTGGATAGAACCTCGCTAGTTTTAAACCATACCTATAAATGCGTCTCCTTTACACCTATCAAAATGCTGATAAAAAATCACTTTGATTTAGCTTTTGGGAGATCAAATTAATTCATTTAAAATTTATTTCAAATGATTATGGTACATTCCTCGAACAAGCTATCCAATGAATATAATTTTTAATATGTTTTGTTTTTTCTTATGTATTTGTTTTAGAAGTTTTATTAAACATAGGTTTTCATCAAAGCGAATTTCTTTGTTCTTCACATGTGGAAAATAGAAGATTATCAAAAATAAAAATAAAAAATATGAATGCAGGATATTGAAGTCATGATCAACAAAAAAATAAAATAAGGGTACGGCATATACAAAAAAGTTACGCGTTATACGGTCGTGATGTGTTTGAATTGTAATTCATTTGACTTTGAAACTTGATTAAGGAAAAAATATTCAATAAAAAATTATCTAACCAAGTGGAAGCACTAGATATCAGAGTTACAAATCTAAATTTGAAAGAATTAGAATTTTATCCTTCATGGAAAAAAAGTTATGCGTTATACAGTGTGCGTCACTTTTTAAAAATGTTATTTTTTCTAAAAAAAATCAATTTTAGTGGGAGATGGAAAAAGAGATTCTAATTTGATTCCAAAAATTTTGAAAAAAATATTTTTAGAATCTACAGACAAAATTTGATGAGACTCTAGTTTGCACCATCTTCAAATTCCTCACAATTTAGCCGCTATAGGTGCCCAAATCTGAAGATTTAGTTAAAAATAATAATTTTAGTGTCCAATTTGGCCAAAAATTGTAAACCACTATTATGGGATCACCCATAAAGCGTGGGCCCGACAGGTGAAAAGAAAAGCATTTTAAAATGCAAAGTATGAGGTGCATCGTCAAATGAATTAAATATTACCATGTGTAATATTTAACTAACTTTAAAAGGGGGTAAATATTTAAAGTTGAAGATAGAATTATGACATGGGTAAAGTGAATTAAATTATTCACTCAAAATTTCATGTATT
>VDFB02005374.1:0-37470 GCA_007258455.2 Sequoia sempervirens
TATGAAGAGTGAAGAATAATTGAACAAGCTGAAGGACATTCATGCCAAGAGAAAATGATGATATTTCCAAGAGATCTTTAAAAAGGATATTCTTCATCAAAAGATCTTTTTACCTATGGAAATTAGTAACATGGAGATGCAGTCCTATACAGGTCTATTGAGATAGGACAGTGAATCAAGACATCTTAGAATTGTGAAAAGGAAAAGACAGTTGATTAAAGAGCAGTTTGTAGCAAACATGATGACTTCATCGATAGAGGATGACATATAATTTGCTTCTATTATGTTTTATGTATTTTTTTTTTTGACAAGTTACATGTGAAAGCAAAAAAATTGTAATTGCAAGTGTTTCTTTCACTTGCATTTTTGTAAAATGTAATTACATGTAATCAAATTACAATGAGATTGTAATTTTGAATAAGTCAATTGCAATTAGTTATCGATTGAGAGATTTTCTCAAGTTTGTTGAGATCCTCCCACCTTTTTCTCCAGACCTCTCTCCTATAAATACTTGAGAGGGTCTATTGTAATTTTTTATCTTTTGGCAATGCAACAAAATTCTGCCAATTTGTGTATGCATTCTAAGACTTTGAGTTTAGATGTAAATCAAATTGCAATTAATAAAGAAAACAAATTGCTTCCAAACTTTGTGTTGGTACAGATTGTGATGTGACGACATTATCTGGAATTGATTGTGAGTTTTGTGGTGTTACACAAGAAGGATTCAAGCTCAATTCTGCAGACTTTGAGCTGCTTATTGCGTTTGGAGTTTTAGATTGGTTTTCAGATTTGATACTGCAAACTTTGAGTTGTTTGTCACGTTTGAAGCTATTATAGAACGCTCAAACAAAGGGGGTAACTTGCAGACTTTGTGTTGCTTTTATTTTCTATTTTGAGCTGCTACATACTGTACTTGGTTACCAGAAAATTATCTAAAAAGGTTGATAGGAGAGTAAATTGTCAAAGACTTTGTGCTTTCAATTTGTTTTCCCGTCCCGGAGGAGCAACGGAGGACTTTGTGCCTTTATGGAAACTTTGCTTCTTTATTTGTTTACTTCATAAATCATTTATATTTTCAGCTGTGATTCTTTTCTGAAACAAGAGAAAAGAATAAGTGTCTTTTCTGGAAAAAGAGAAAAAGACAGAGTTTCACCCAGATTTAGAATAGATTTATAATTAGAGTGTATTTCTGAATTGTTAAAATAGACAGAAAAGGGGGAGCCTTCCCTTAAATAGGAGAGTTTATCTCACACACTGTGGTTGAAACCATAATTTTGTAAGCTTTCACAGGTATACAAAATTTTCAACCAACACATTGTTAACTATCCAAAGAGACCTTGCTTAATAAGCGAGGCTCCCTTTTTAAGAGTATTCCATATTATGGACCCAACCCCTATGAGCACCATTCCTGAAATGTCAACAACATCAACCCCCCCCCTCCAAATACTTGTACTTCAAAATCTATGCATAAGGTTGATTTAAGTTTTTACAACATCTCCAATATAATTTAGCAGTTAAGGCCTAGCAATTAAGGTCTGAATTGCAGATGCCGAGGCCTCCCATCTCCTTGGGGGTGCAAACTAAATCCCAATTAGCCAAGCTCCATTTTTTATTTTCAAGATTCCTAGCCCATAAAAAATTTCGTGAGAGAGCATCAAATTCTTTGAGAAAGCACTTGGGTGCCATTAAGATTGAAAACGGGTAAATGGGAAGACAATGAAGGATGGATTTCAAAAGAGTCAACAACCCTACAAACCAAAGCCAACGAAGAGTCTAGTGACTAACCTTTAGTCAAAATCTATCCAGGGTTTTCTTCCAGTGGATGCTTTTCAGGCTACCAGCGGAGAGAGGAATTCCCAGATACTCCATTGGCAAGATGTAATAAACCTGTCTGATTGCTAAACAAGTCAGTGGCTACGTCCAAAAGCGTGGGGATCATTAATAAGATTATCGCTATTTTAAGAAAAGGCAATCAATTCGATCAAGTCATTAATTAGTAGTTAATGGTATTAAAGACATGATTAATTAAGTTGTGTGCAAGAGACATATTCCAGAAGCCACAACTCCTCACATCATGCCCATTCAAAATCTATTTGAGGAGGTTCATAGTTCATTCAAGGGACATTGAAGATTGCAAAAATTCATATTCTCAAACTCAGATCGGGAGTGCTCTCAAGAGCCTACAACCAGCCAAGTGAGGGTAGCATATCGATCACCTATTACAAGGTTAATGGATGCATGAGAAATCAGCAATATTCAGATTGCAGGAGTATAAAGATCAAATCAGGGACAGCGATCAGATAGAGGTCTAAGCCTCTTACACATTCAAACACATGATTTTAATGTAATAAATCAGAAACAGCGTTTATATTTTCTTGTCAATTCTCCATTATTGAACTAATAATCGAATCAGATTTCATTATTCAAAACTTATATCAGAAACATGGCATCATAAATATATAAGTTTCCAATAATCAGGAGTAGTGTTAATCAGTAAATTAGAGTTGTTCTTTAAGTAAATCGAAGTGCATAGTAGAGGTTTATAACTATTTACACCCTCCCTTAAAAATATTGGATCTTGGGCATATTTTGATATCTTATCTATAAGATTGAAGGCAAAATTTAAAGTAACTCTACAAGGAACATTACAATTGGTATCAGAGCTGGTAAACCTGCCAGTCTATGAAGGTTTATGAGTGAGAGGGAGAGAAGATATTATAATAGGGAGATAAGTGTTGGCGTAAAAACTAACACCTCTGGAGTGCAGGTTTGTACGGACAGCTATGTACACTACGCAATGAGTGCTCTTCAAATTAGGAGGGGAAGCTCCCTCGTTGTGCTGGAATGCGTGGAAAAGAAAAAGTAATCTAAGTCCTATCTTTTTGTTCTCAGCTGGAAGAGGCACAAGGTTAAGAAAACCAAGAACGTTGCAGCTAAGGATTTTCTGGTTTCGTAGATCATTAACTACAACTAAGCTAACTACTTTAAATCTATCCAGTTTCCTCAAGAAAACAGAGCATGAGGAAATGGAGCAGGGATGATTATCTGACGATAAACGAGTATAGATTTTCAACTTGAAGGAAAGGTGGCGCATCTATCAGCTCAATCTAGACAAGTTTATTGGTAACAACATCACACGATAAACTGAATACGGATTCTCTGCTTGAAGGCAAGGTGGCGCATCTATCATCTCAATCCGAATTAGTTTATTGTTCACGACAACACACGATAACCAAGTGCAGATTCTCTACTTTAAGGCAAGGTGGCGCAACTATCATCTCAATCTGAACAAGTTTATTAAGCACAAAAACAGATTTCTCTAAACTATGGGAAGAATTCACCATGACAATCGCATGAAACCCTATGTGGCATAACCATTGTAACGAGACTCGCCCAGAATCGCCCAGACTCGGCGAGTCCCGGGCCGAGCCAGTCTGGCCGAGTCTGGGGAGCCCGGACTTGGACCCGCCGACTCCAAAGCCGGACTCGCCAGACTCGCCCAGACTCGGAGAGTCCCGAGCCTGGGACCCGGCCGCGGCAGCAAGCACTTAAGACACTAAAAAAACATAAAATTAAAAGTTTTAAGTTAGTTTTTTTTTTGTTCTATATGTTCTCTCCAACCCTAAAAGCAACCTCATTTCACTCTTTTGGCAAAATAGGAGGAGAAGAGAGAGTTGTGAAGAAAAATAGGAGGAGAAGAGAGGGCAACCAGCAAATTGTTTAAAACAAAAGCAAGGTCATATATCATTTGGGAAGCTTCATACTGCGAAGGAGGTGCATTGAAAGTTCATTGCTAGTGATTGGGAGGAGTTTGCATTGCATTCCAAGCCAAATCTAAGAGGTAAGTTTGATTTTAATGGTTTTTTTTGTGTTTTTTTAACAAATAATTCATTGTAATTTGTAAAATCATTGTTTTAAAATTATTATAGTTTGCATTTTTATTTACAAACCCTACTTGCAACTTAAATAATTTTACAAACCCTACTTGTTATTGCAGCCACATTCATTTGCAAATCAAACCATATTATTATTTTCACAATGTCTCAAACCCCAGTCAGAAAAGGCCCTGCTTGGAAACATGCTGAAATCTTTCCCGGAATGAAAAGAGGAGAAGCAAAATGTAAATACTGCAAAACAATATATCATGGAGGCATAAATAGATTGAAATACCACCTTGCACGCATACCCATCCATGATGCAGTGGGCTGCACCCTAGCACCTATTGAGGCTGTTCGTGAAGTGCAGGTGCAATTAGAAAATTTTGAAAGGCAAAAAGAAATTAGAAAGAGACAAAGGAAGGAGTTGGCAGGTGTTGGAGTTGGACAGGGACTTGGTGCTGTTGGAGATGCTTCTTCCATGCCTCCATACCGTCCTAGTGCTAGTGCTTGTGCTAGTGCTTCTGCTTCTGCACCATCTATTCCTATGCGTACTCCTAGTGCTGGTGGCGCTACTACTGCTAGTGGTAGTGGCAGTATTAGCATTGGCCCTAGAGTTCGTAAATCTAGGGTGGACTCATATTTTGTACCACGCACTACTCCTGGTTCCCAACCGTCGCTTGAGAGCATGGGTTGGAACAAGGATGCACACGATGCAGCAAAAAAAACAATTGCAGACTTTTGGTACTATTGCACCATTCCCTTCCATGTAGCCAGGTAATTCTTTTTTCATTTAATTGTTTTAAAATTTATATTTAAATTTTATTGTTTTAGAATTTAGATGTATCTCACTATCGAATTCAAATTTAAAGTTAAAAACTTAAATCTTTTCATTTTATGACATGTTTTAGGTCTCCTTTTTGGCAAAACATGGTTGATGCAATAACCATATGTGGGGCGGGGTTCAAAGCCCCTAGCGAAGATGAATTAAAGGGCCCACTTTTGACTCAAAAGGTGGCAGATGTGAAAGCACCGGTGGGAGTAGGTGTGTGGAGGGATTGTTTGGTTTTATGTGGGAGTGGACTAGATGGAGATGGAATGTTGGAACTCTGTGAACTTACTCTTGGAATGGTGGCCTTAATACGTTGATTTGATTTGAAGTGATTGTGGTTGATAGGGCTGGGTTCACCAATTTTGGTGTGACTAATTGCAGTGATTTGGTTTTGTACTTGGGGTGGCATGTTGCATGGAGTCCATTGGTGGCTATTTGATTCAAAGTATTGCATACTGCATGTGGGGCTGCCAGGAGTGATGTGATGTGGGAAGAAATGGCCAGTGGTGGATAATGCAGTGTTGCTGCTGGTAGATTCCAGGTAGGCACCCAGCTATGTTTTGGACTCCATGTGGCCGTTGACCCTCTTGATAGGTCTTGGCAGAAACCTTGGATGAGAAGCATGGTCATGAGAAACGTTTGCAGATTTTGTTTTATTCATGCGCGGGTTCTTAATATAAGGGGCAATACCGGGGTTGAGGGGGTGTCTTGTCCCCGGCATCACTTTCAGTTTTTGCATGGGAATTACCATAATGTTACAATCCTTGATTAGGTCAAAGGAGGAGCACCTTTAGTATATGTTTGCTAGTGAGGAGTGGTCTTCCTCATCCTTTTCTACAAGCACTGCAGGGATTGCTGTGGCTGATTACATATTTGATGAGGCAGGGTTTTGGACACCAGCAGATGAGATTGTGAAGGTAACATTTAATTCTTTATTATGTTTTAATTTGTAATCATATCTTACTTTTATTTGTTCATTTTCATTGACAGTCACACTTACTTATTTGTGAAACATGTTTGCACTTTGCAGTTTATTGAGCCCTTGCTAGTTCTCCTACGAGTTGCAGATGGGGAGAAGCCCGCAATGGGCTACATATATGACGGCATGGATAGGGCCAAAGAGGCCATTAGATCAGTCTATGGTGGAGTTGATGATAAGTATCGTCCCATTTGGGAGATCATTGATAGGAGATGGCAAAACCAACTCCATAGGCCCATCCATGCAGCCGCATGTTTCCTAAATCCGGCCTTCCACTTCCGCCGTGATCTCCGTGCAGATAGAGAAATTCTTAGTGGGCTCTACTCGACGATAGAGAGAATGTTGCCCGCTATTACTACACAGATAGTGCAGGAGATAGATGCCTTCACTAAGGCACGAGGAGACTTCTTTGCACGTCAAATGTGCAAAGATAGTTAATGCCAGGTAAAAATATATTTAGGGCCATAATTTTCATCTTTTTATATTATAATTTATTATTAAATGTTGAACTTGAACTTGAAACTTGAAATGAGATTGATTTTGTTTCTTTTTCTCATCTCAGATGGATGGTGGGAGATGTTTGGTTCTGATACACCGAACCTGCAAAATGTTGCCATACGAATATTGAGCCAGCCATGCAGTTCATCTGGTTGTGAGCGCAATTGGAGTATGTTTGAGCACATACACTCTAAGAAGCGCAATAGATTGACAGTGGAGAGGATGAATGACCTGGTATATGTTCATTACAACCTTCGGCTCAGATACAGGAAGGCTTTTGACCACGACAACACCCCGATCAGTTTAGAGGAGGTTGATCCACAGTCTGAGTGGATCACTGAGGCTACAGACGCAGTCTTTAGTGACGAGGACCTTGATTGGGTGGACCAGGCAGAGAGAGAGGTTGAGGTTGTAGCCATGGCTGAGGAGGCTAGAGCACGAGGAGACATAGCTACTAGTGGTGAGAGTGGTATGGGGACTCAGACACAGGCAGAGACTATGGCTGCAACTGCAACATCATCCAGGACCTTTAGACGCCTTCGTAGGAAGGATGCTGGCTCCACTATGCCATAGGCATAGAGTGATAGACTTATAGCTATTGTTTTGAATCTTTTGATATTTCATATTTGTATGGAACATTTAATGTCATGGATTTCATATTCCATGAGTTTTGTATACATTTGACTAATTTTATATATCAAAGTATGTTATTTCCTTCAGCAGCACAACTACAATTTGTGTACTTTATGCTTATGTGATCATTGTATACTTGTGTATGTGATCAAATTTGCTTTTATTTGTGTTGTATTCAATAAAGGGTGCTTGAAACAAGTTTTAAATCTTTAAAAATCTCTAATTTTCTAAGGTTTTTTCAACTTTTTTCATTTTGCCGAGTCTGCGCCGAGTCCGAGTCCGAGTCGCCGAGTTGCCGAGTCGAGTCACCCTAGCCGAGTCCGAGTCTCGTAACTATGGGCATAACAATTGATCATAATAGTAAAGACTCACAAAACA
Organism: Sequoia sempervirens; assembly: GCA_007258455.2. Classification (NCBI taxonomy): domain Eukaryota; kingdom Viridiplantae; phylum Streptophyta; class Pinopsida; order Cupressales; family Cupressaceae; genus Sequoia; species Sequoia sempervirens. The sequence goes on from VDFB02005374.1 coordinate 7,196, forward strand.
GATTTATCATTACAATCGCATGAAACCCTATGTGGCATAACAATTGATCATAATGGTAAAGATGCACAAAACAGATTTATCTAAACTATGGAAAGAATTCACCATTACAATTGCATGAAACCCTGTGGCATAACATATGGCCGTAATAGTAGAACACATGGTCGTACCAAAGAGCAATGTGTAGCAGAGACAAGGTAAGTAGCGTTGTATATTTCTCTCTCAGAAGCAAAGTTATTTACAAATGAGCAAAGCTCTTGTTATTTATATGCAGTAAAGGTGTAGGGAACCACAAATCACCTTGAGTCATCTGATCTTACAATGCACATGCAAGATTTGCTGCCAAACCCTAATGAAGTAAACTATCTGATTAGCTGAAGAAAGCTACCATCAGTTAACCGAAACATCTAATCTAAAAATGGACAATTGTGCGAGCATGCACGTCCTTATTGAAAGCAAGTTAACTGGAAGACTACCATCAGTTAACGTAAAACCCTAAATAAAACTCCAAGTGTGTAAATCTGATCTCAGAATAGATATGCATGAGGTGAGACAGCCAGTTAACTTGAAAGGGTAACACCAAGTTAACTCCTGTGTATAATGTCTATCCTGAGAGGTGGGAACTGAAGTTTACTGGTCGTGATCTCGAGCAACCAATCCCTCAATGAGATTGTTAACTGTATCACTATCTGGAGCTATGAGACTCTGACGAAGAATACTATGTCGATGCAGCATATCCTCACCAGCTGTGACCTGAGACTGAAGTTCGCCCCTACTCCTTGTTGCCTCGTCAAACAATGCTGACATGACTGTAAGCTGAGTAATCTTACAGCCAACTGTCTCCCCATTGAAAATGGTATGAATGAGTGCCTGAAGCTCTGACTGAACATCGGTAAGCTTAACGTAGGCACCACCCTCAATCTGATAACGGCACGGTAAGCGAGAAACTAAGGTTCTCATAGACCGGAGTGCACTAGTGACGTGCTCTCTACTCTCAGCCAACTCTGATGCCAACCTGTCCTCTATCTTTACCTTGAAAACCAACTGTGTTTTCCAAGAGTAGATAGCCTCTCTGTCCTCTGCATCTGTGACTACATCATATGCCACACTCAGATGAGCAATCATAATCTCATCCCTGGGTTTATTAATTGCCATATCTTGCTCCTCATCCTGAAGACGAAGACGGAGCTCTCGTGCATTGTACCGCAACTGATATAACTCTGTAAGCATAGCACGGCCTCTAGCAACGAACTCCTCCTCCCATTCATCCAAACGCTTGCCATATGCAACTAAATGATTAAGTTGACTTTGCTCTGCTGGAGGCTCAAGCATCGGCGGGATTGTGTTAATGACATTGGGTCTATGTACAAGGCTAGAAATATACTGACGAAGCTGTCTGATTTCAGCCTTGAGGGCTGCCTTATCCTCTCCGTCCTTTAGTATTCTATCCTTGGCACTATCTGTAGCAACTTGTAGTAGATCAACCTGAGTCTGGCGTGTGCTACGACCAAGGTTAACTGTGATAACCTCGAAGTCCTGAGATTCTAATTCAGCCAAGTTCTTCCCCTGTGGAGGCACAGCAGTCTCGATAACAATCTCCATATCAGTGTTCCTCTCTACATGAACCATGTTCTTGACTCTCTTATCTGGCGCATCTTGGTAAATGTCATCAAAATCGGAATGATTGAGAACATAGGATGGCTGCCTCCTCTTCCTTCCTAGCTGAGCTTCAATCCAAGATTGATCTCGGCTAATGCTACTAGAAGGGTCGGTACTAGCAACAGGAGGTACTGACGAGAGTGAACGTGTAGAGACCTCACTGCGAGGTGGAGAGTCTAAATCCAATTCAATGTGAATTGGGACTGGTGACGGCTCTGAAATTGGTACAGGAACTTGAGGAATTTCGAACCTCAGTCTTGTGAGACTCACGGTGACCTCTGGCCCGGTGCATTATTATGCTTGGCAAAGCCCTTTGAATTATTTAGCTTGACCTTTCTTAGGAGGGTTACTCATTTTCTTTTGTTTAGAGTTTTGGCGGGAAGGTGGCGAAAGAGGATTCACCACTCGCGGCTGCTTTCTGGGAACACTTACCCTCCCTTGTCTTCTTCTTTGTGAGGTAAAAGTATCGTGCGGATAACTCTACTTGACCTCTCCTTGACCGTTCGCGTATTCCTTGGCGTACCAATCAAAATTTCTTAGCGAGCGTGTATCAACTGCTCACGAAAAGCGAGGGAAGAACCTCTCCTCATCATCGATAAACCTCCACATCCCTCGACAGAAGCAATCTGTGAGAGAGAGAAGCGGCTGTAACTACGTCTGTGAACCTCGAAGTCATCTACGCAATTTGCCCAGTAATCCTCCATAGAAGGCTCATGATATGTACCTCCAGCAAGGCGAGCTGTATAATGACCCGAAAGATCATAGGCACGTGCTTCAACAAGATACTTAAGATGATATTTCTCAAGCTCTTGCCCTGCAATCTTAGCATCAATTGCCGACTTGCACCAATACATTCCAAACTGAAAAGGAAAGTTGAGAGATGGTCTGTGCCTGCGGCGTAAAAGACGATGAACATCATGCATCTATCTCAGGAACTCCTGAAAGATTGTCTTATCCGAAGGATAACGTGGAAGCATGGCTGGATTTCCTGTAAAGCCCGTACGCCGGATGTAGGTGTATGTTGGGAGCCCAGATAAACCAATCACGCCCATCCATCCATAAGCTGCCCTAGCAAGCTGGCGAGATCTGAGCCGTGCAACTCCGGTCCAAAGTTTCTCCTTTGTATAAGTCGAGGAAAGCCTCATGAACGCTTGAAATGGCGTTACATTTCACAGTGAACTCAAGCTGATCCCATAATACTAGTAAACTTTACGAACAGCGAGGAGATACCCGCGGTGTTTGAGTCCTCAGCCCGACCCTAATGGCGATCAAGTACCGAGATATGAACACATGTGAAACTCGCAGGCAACCATGAGAGCGGTGATTTGCACATTGGAAGTGCTCATTTGATGAAGGATGCCAGTCATAATGTTCGCCTAGAAATAATCGATAATAATGTAATACATCCAAAATTTGAAAACATTTGCATGTGCTTGACACGAGACCGCGATTGAGTGTGATTAGAGTCGTGTATTCATCTTAATGATCACCACGACCCACATTGTTTGTAATCTGTTCTTTGCTTGAACTTTAACCATCTTCACGCCCATCTTCTTCCGACACTTGGCCACATCAGCATCAAATGCACACTTCTTGCTCCATAGAAACAACTAGGCGTTAAATTGTTGAGATGCCAAAACTCCTTTCGATGTCCAAAGGCTTGAGACTGCAAATGACCCGTCCATCAACTGACACTATCTCACGAGTAGTAGAATTGTAATGCTTAATACAAGCCATCACGAATTCAATACAGTGAACGGAGATAGGTATGGAAGCGGCCTCTAGTAAACCAGACTGCTCAATATTTTGAATGATTGAACTTTTGATCTTGACCGGATCTAGCACTGCCTCTTGCAATACTTTGTGAAGGTCTGTCTCAACCAACCTAAGAAAATCATAAGGACTGTTTTGGTCCTGTACTCGAGCTGAGTGAACTGCATTCTGAAAAATTAGCCTGTTGACTGTGAACTTGACTATGTTCTGACAAGATTTCTGGAAGCTAAAAATAGCCTGCGAGAGTTAAAAAATAGCCTTTCGAAGAATTATTTTCAGCGAAAAATCTAAGATATGGGTTTTGTCCAGAAAAGGATTCTAAGACAACCCAGAACGTCAGATTTGCGAAAATTCAACTTCTACTCGATCGTACAAAGACTTTTCACTTGAGAAAATTAGTAACTCAAGAACGAACGTTTTGAAGTTAAAAATTCATGAAAAATCAAACGCACAATTTCAACTCGAGGAAATTATATGAGAATGATCCAGATACTGAGACTTGTAGAATTCACCAATTTCAGGAACATGCAAATTATATTCTGAGAGAAATCTGAGATTTAAGGATGAAAAAGACGTTTTTATGATGCTTCTTCTTTAATGAAAATCGCCTTAGATTTCTTCAAATTGCTGACAATCGTGAACTTTATCCTGCAAAAAGATATGTTAAGTAAAATCGCCCCTGGAAATTGATGTGAAATACGCCTTTGAATATGGAAGAATTTGCCTTTATTTGAAAAACCAAGAATTTATCCTCTTGAAATTTGCGCCTTTTGTCTTTGAGGAAATTCGAATTTCTCTTGAAATTGCTTTGAGAAAATACGAATTTATCTTGAATTTGAGAGTTCGCCTTTTGATCTCTAGAGGAATTTGCGAATTTCTTTGAAGTTATACGCCTTTAAGAATTGAGGAATTTGCGAATTGCTTTGAAGTTATAAATTTGCTTTGAAGATGCGCGCCCCTATCTCTTCTTGAAGAAATACGAATTGCTTTGAATTTGCTTTGAAAATTAACAAAATTCGATTTCCCTTTTGAAGATATGAATTAGCCTTGAAAAACACGAATTTCTCTTAAGATTGAAATTTGCTCTTGAGAAATACGAATTTCTCTTGAAAGCTCTGTGAATAATAATGAAGATGGCGCCATGTTTAAATAAGAAGAAATTCGCACCAATTGGTAACTGCAAGAATTCAAAACCCTGACAAGAATAGAAGATCTCTGATTGGTTGCCTTTCAGTTCCACTGCCACTGACTGGAAGTTCGAGAATAAATATATAATAAAATATTTATTAACATGCAATTAGCAAAGGCACCAAAAATAGAAAATCGCCATTTTAATGCTAAAATTGCAAAATAAATATTTAATATTTTGAACTTCAGTTGACAATTCGGAATGAAGCTTTAGGATTCACCGTTAGACTTCACCGATTCCAAAAAGTCATCTCTTGAGCTCATAGGCGTCCATTTGCTCAAGTTATACCACTTTTTATTAACTTCCTACTTAATAGCTGACTGCAAAGTTACGACTGGTCAACTTCGCCACTGAATTCTGAGTGACTAGGTGATGCTGAGACTGAACTGAGATATTCATCGGAAAGCCTGCTGAACAAGGAAGAAATGTCTGCTGGGAGACACTACTGCAAAATCTATCGTTTAACACCCTAAAAAAAATAGGCGCCATTGATTAAATTCATTTACGGGTTCCAGACAACCATTTTCCAAAACTGCCATCTGATACTTCAAACGGCTGCTGACGGCGAACGGTGAACCCTGCTGACAAGAAACGAAGCTCACTGCGTGCCTGGAAACATTCTGCATCCAACGGATATATGCACGACATCTGAAAGCTGTGTTAAGGGCCTCAAAAGTAAAAGCGCCCCTGGCTCTCAGTTGCACTGGTGTCATTTTGACGAAAGTCGAACTTTCACCCAAGTACCCTACTTTGACCTCTGATATCTAGAGCTAGGAAGACCCGATTCAAGCACCATCTGTTTTAACGGACAGCCAGAAGGGCCCACAAGAGAAGTCTCTGGAGGTGACAAAGCAAGAAAACTACTTCTAAGACCTCAAAAACTCCAGTGCATATTTTATTTAAAATTACCGCTCCAGACTTGGCCTTTTTCCGGATATCCTCACTCTTCAGCATCTCGCCAAAGACCTCGCACGTACGAGCATTTGCCAAATCCCGAAGGCTGACGGCTAGACTCGTTGAGTAGATAAAGTAATTACGCTCGAAAGCCGTGAAGACTTCGAACGCGAACGGCCTCATCTGACAGGCCTAAAGGCTAGGCGCCCTTGGACTGTAGAAATACACTACAAATCTTCTGTTGTTCCGCCCGTGAAATTACATGCTTGGTAGAATCTCTGCCACGATCACCTGAAACGTCGGATCGACAAGCTGGATGATGCATCGCGGAGCTGGGCTAGATTAGAACTAATGTCAGGAAGACTTCATATGCAAATTTCACCATCTGAAGGGTCCTTTAAACCAGCGCCCCTGAGCTGTACTTGCACTGGGAACAAATGGAGAAGCTCAGAAACGTGAAAACTCTATTATAAGCTGACCTTCGGACGACTGCTGTCGGATGACTGCGTTTGATATCTTGTTGGATAAGCAGACTAGTTGTGAACATATTGACTATATCATATCTGCTATCAAAAATGCCAAGATTTACCCCCTCTTTAAGATGGGCGCCCTCAGGCTAGAGGCGCGCTTTTGCCTGAAAAAGACAAAATTCTCATATCTGGAACTTTGGGGATTTCAACTTCTGTTGCTGTTTGTTGGAGTTGTGGGTCTCAGAAAGCCTTGCTGGATAGCTCGTCAGATAGCCAGACCAATTCTGAAAAGATTGACTGGATGCTTGAACACTTTTAGCAAGATCTTGACCTTCAAAAAGCTGGGCGCCCCTAGGCTATAGTTGCACTTTCTAGCTTTTCCTCTAAAAAATCTTCATAATTTAACCACTGAAAACTCCGTCTCAATCACTGAAATGACCGTGTGCAATGTGAAACGCCGTCGTGAGATGTTCCTCCATCATAAAAAGCTCCATTCTGAGTCTCCGCTTCAGGTTTTGATCAATAAAACTGACTTTGACTGACAAAATATTGACAAAAACTCCATGCTTGATATTGCCCAAAACTGTATTTTACATCATTTTAGCAAAGTTTAGACTATTCTATGCAAAATGCCTTGATGAAGCAAAAAATTTGGTTTGGGTACAACAATAAGAAGTTAGTGGGAACCTGTCTGGGCTTCAGAAGGAAAAACAACTTCTGATATCTTGGGTATCCACCAAGGATCATCATTAAATACCAGCCCTAACAGGCCTGAATCTTGGAGTAGTGAACAAGGAGGCAGAAACATGGGAGATAGAGGAGATATCACCAACCGTATGGATCAATTCATAGCAGAACAAAGAACTACTCAACAGCGAATGGCACAATTATTGGACACGTTGACTCAAGTCATGATAAATACAAATAACAATAACAACCAAAGTGGCAATAGTGGAGGCAATGAAGATAATTCAATCAACAATAGAACTTTGAATCACTGTGTTCCTGCAACCAGTTCTAGACCCATGATACCTACTTTCCCACCTAGAGTGGAATATCAAAAAGGAAATGAACCTACATTGGTAGATTTACAAGATCAGTTCCACCAAGATTGCATAGATGGAGGACTGCAAACAAATATGTCCCTAAGAGACTACATGGACCTAAGAATGAAGCATTTTCCCACAAGGGTAATAGAGACCATTACAATGATCTAAGGAGGAAAATTGGTAAACTTAGCTTGCCGTACTTTGATGGTTCAAGGAAGACCACAGCACAGGCATGGGTTCAAAAGGTTGATACATACTTCCAACTCAACCCAATGCCGAAGAACGAAGCAATCAAATATGTTGCCTTACATCTAGACAGGGTGGCTCATGAATGGTGGCACCATGGCATGATCACTATGGGCCATGAACAAATTACTTCATTTGTAGAATTCACGGAGAAGCTAATAGAGAGGTTTGACAACAAGGATCCTGAGCTCTACTTTAAAGAATTGGCACAACTAAAGCAATGGGGAACCATTGATGAATATATTGCAGACTTCCAAAGACTTTCCGTGTTGGTCACTGACATTTTCGAAAGGTTGGTTGTTCTATTTATGGATGGCCTAATGGACCCTCTAAGGGGTTGGGTCAAAGCCCTCGACCCTAGTACACTTCAAGAAGTAGTTAAGAAGGCTAGGGATATGGACTCAAGTGCGACAAAGAACAAAATGCCATCAAAAGGATCATCATTCCAAAAAGACAAAGCAAAACAACCTTTCCCAAAGGAATGGCCAAACAAGAACAAAATGGATGAAGAAACTAGACAAGAGTTGAGGAAGAAACTTTGTTTTAATTGCAAAGAACCTTGGGAACCAGGACATAGATGCCTTGGCAAGGGGAAGGTTCATTATATCGAGGTTGTGCCTGATAATGATGGAGAAGAAAAATCTGATCTAAGCAGCGAGCAAGATGAAACGGAGGAAGAACCACCAAAGGTAGAGTCCCCACCTAAAGAAAAAAGGGTGGTGTAATTGCCACTATGACCGGAATGCCAAATTTAACTCCTTTAAAGTTTGTGGTGTATTGCAAGGACAAAGGATAACAGTGCTAATTGATAGCGGAGCTACTCATAACTTTATCAATTAAGCCTTGGTCGCCAAGAAAGGACTACGAACAATTGAACATGAAGGGTTTAGTGTGATGGTGGCAGATGGCTACCAAATGTCTTGTTCTGCAAAGGTACCAAAATTGAAACTTACAATTGGTGAATACACAATCACCAATGATTTTTATGTTGTGGAGTTGGGTGATACCAACGTTGTACTTGTTATCCAATGGATGATGTCCATTGGTAAGTACTCACAAAACTTTCAAACAATGGAGTTCAAGTTCAAGGTGAATGGTAGGAAAGTGGTATTTAGGGGACTATCCGATGGAGCTCCTCACGTGGTATCAACCAAAAGGATGGAGAGCATATTTAGGCATGGAGATATAGCTTGGGCCGCACAATGTCTTGTTTTCTCCAAATCATCGAGCAACAAGCCTAAGTATCATCATGATGACTTACAACCAATTTTGGATAAGCATAGTCTAGCCTTTGGGGACATACCACCAAGAAGGCCACCAAATAGAGGATTTGAACACACCATCAAGTTAGAAGAGGGTGCAAAGCCTGTCATTACCACACCATACAAACATTCTAAGAAGTTTAAGGATGAAATTGAAAAATGCATCATGGAGTTACTAGAAATGGGACATATATGGCCTAGCTCTAGTCCATTTGCATATTCCATGGTGTTAGTGAAGAAAAAGGACGGAGCTCTCTAAATGTGCATTGACTATCGAGCTTTAAACAAGAAAAAGATCAAAAATCAGTATCCCATCCCTAGGATCGATGAACTATTGGATGAATTGCATGGTGCAGTTTATTTCTCAAAAATAGACTTAAGGTCAGGCTACATCCATAAAACTGCTTTTTGTTGTCATTTTGGCCATTATGAATTTTTGGTGATGCCTTTTGGCTTGACCAATGCACCAGCCACATTTCAATCTTGTATGAATCACATATTTAATAAAAAGCTACGGAAATTTTTGCTCTTGTTCTTTGACGACATACTCATATATAGTAAGACATGGGAAGACCACTTTAAGCACTTGGATGAAGTTTTGGGAATCATGGAAGCACAATCCTTATATGCCAAAGCATCTAAGTGTGAGTTCGGTATGACTGAAATTCTATACTTGGGCCACATCATTAGTGCGAAAGGAGTTCAAGTACACCAAGAGAAGATTCAAGCCATTCTAGATTGGCCCCCACCAAAGACCCTCACAGAATTGTGTGGTTTCTATGGGTTGTGTAGTTATTAGACAAGGTTTGTTGAAGGGTTTTCCCAACTTGGGGCCCCCTTAACAAGTCTAACCAAGAAGGGGGCATTTAAATGGAAAAATGAGGCACAATAGGTGTTTGATAAGTTGAAGGGGATCATAAGCAGTTGTCTAGTTCTTGTCCTACCAGATTTAAATCAACCCTTTGTACTAGAATGTGATGCATCTAGAGAAGGAATTGGAGCAGTCTTGATGCAAAATGGTCACCCTATTGCTTTTGAAAGCAGGAAATTGAAAGACAATGAAAGATTGTACTCTATATATGACAAGGAGATGGTTGCCATAATGCATGCATTGACCAAGTTTTGACAATATCTAGTTGGTGGAAAGTTTGTAGTACGGACGGACCATAAAAGTTTGAAATACTTCTTGGAGCAAAAAGACCTGAATGAATGACAACAAAAATGGGTTAGTAAGATCCAAGAATACGATTTTGATATTGAATAAATAGAAGGAAAGAGAAACGTGGTGGTCGATGCCCTATCCCAGAAACCAACCCTTTGCTCATTATCTGAAATCTCAACCGATTGGAAGGCACTTCTAATAGTAGAATATTCAAAGAACACTTTTGCATGTGAACTAATGGGGGGATGAGTTCAAGATGACCAATAAAAGGTAGTGGATGACATAATTTATTACAAAAATCAGATCTACCTAGTACTTAAATCAAAACTAAAGGAGAAGATCTTGAGGGTTCTTCATGAGACACCACTGGCAAGACACCCGGGATACTTTAAGACCTACAAGCAAGTTAGAGAAAGGTTCTCTTGGAAAGGCCTCAGAAATGGTGTCCTTTGCTTTGTTTGGGAATGTACTACATGTCAACAAAATAAGGCGGTACATACCTTCCCAATAGGATTGTTACAACCTCTTCCCATTCTGGAGAAAAAATGGGAGAGCATCTCAATGGACTTTATCACCGAACTCCCTAAGGTCCATGGTAAAGATCATAGTTGGAAGACTCTGCTGGACTCACCGCGGACCCTGCGGACTCCCGAGTCCACAAGCTGGCCGAGTCGACTCGGTGCGGACTCTCGAGCAGAGTCTTTGGCTTGGACTCCCGAGTCCTTGGCTCAGACTCCCGAGTCCTGGGCTTGGACTCCCAAGTCTTGGGCCTAGACTCTTGTTGCGACTGGAGGCTGCTTTCTCAGCTTTAAAACATGATTTTTTTCTTCTTTTTTTTTGCCGATTCCGTGCCGAGTTTTTTGCCGAGTCCGTGCCGAGTCTCGAGTCCGAGTCCTATTTTGGGCTGCCGAGCCCAAGTTTTCAAACTATGGTAAAGATTGTATGTTTGTGGTTGTCAATCGACTAACCAAGTATGCCCACTTTTCCACAATTCCTCCTGAGTACAAAGCACCACAAGTTGCGGAATTGTTCTTCAAGGAAATATTCAAGCTCCATGGACTTCCAAAAAACATAGTGAGTAATCATGATAGCATATTTCTTAGTATCTTTTGGATTGAATTATTCAAACTATCAAGCACATAGTTAACAGCCAATACCAACTACCACCCACAAACAGACGAGCAAACCAAAATTGTAAATAAATGGGTGGAAGGTTATTTGTGTAACTATGTGGCAGGCCAGCAGAGGACAAGGATTAAGTGGCTTCATTTGGGAGAATACTGTTATAACCAGTGTTACAAGACTCGCCTAGACTCGGCGAGTCTTGGCGAGTCCCGAGGCGAGTGAGGCTGGGCGAGTCTTTGGGACTCGGCTGCCGAGTACTCGCCAGACTCGCCGAGACTCGCGAGACAGACTCGCCGAGTCCCGAGCCAAAGACTCGGCCGTCAGTTTGTGGGCATGTGTGTTAAAAAAAACACATTTTAAAGTTTCATTTTTTTTTTCTTTTTGTTTTTATACTTGCCTCTATTCCTCCAAAAGGCACTTCATTTCATTTTCAAGCAAGTAAGAGAGAAAAAAGAGAGAAGAGAGCCAAAACACATTTGCATTGAAGGAAAATCAGCAAAGAGATTGAGCACCAAATGCTTATTGAATCGCATTTGTGCAGGTTCGTAGGTGATTTTGCTGCATCTAGAGGAGTCTACAAGGGATTGGAAAGAGATTTCCATTGATTTCAAAGAAGATTGAAGAGGTATGTTTGAGTTTTGAAGGTTTTTTTGTTTTTTTTAACCAAAACTTCATTTTCTATTCTTTTTTTCTTCTTTGTTTTTTCTATTTTGTTTTAGTGAACAAAGAACAAGTTACAAATAAATACAAACCCTAGGTGTGTGTGTTTAAGACTTTAAGTTTTTTGTTGAACAAACCCTAGGCATTCTTGCAAAAAAAAAAATAGTTTTATAGTTGCAAACTTGCAAACCCTAGGTTTTTTAGTTTTATTATAAATTATACTTTGAATGCTAATTTTTTAAAATTTATGTGTTATTGCAGCATTGTTTATGATATATATCTATAAATTGTCTCCATCATATTCAATTTCACCATGTCTCAAGGTAAAAGAGATCCTTGTTGGAAACATGCCATTATTACCCCTGGGCAAAAAAAAGGAGAAATACAATGTTTACATTGCGAAACTCTTTTTCTTGGAGGTGGCATTAATAGATTGAAATACCACCTTGCATGTATACCGTGCCGAGATGCTAATCCTTGCACAAAGGTCCCTATTGAGGTAATGCGTGAAGTGCAAGTGCAATTGGAAACCTTTGAGCAACAAAAAGAGTTAAAAAAGAAGCAAAAAGATGAGATGGCAGCCATGCGTGGAGTTGGAGATTCGAGTTCTTCCATGCCTAAAATTCCTCCAGGGTCTTCACCTTCAGTTGTTGGTAGTGGTAGTGGCAGTGGCAGTGGCAGTGGCAGTGGTAGCGTTAGCAAACTTAGCATTGGGCCCAGAGTTCGTGGATCTAGGCTGGATTCATATATTTTGCCACGCACTACTCCGGGTTCCCAACCGTCTCTTGAGAGCATGGGTTGGAACAAGGATAAACATGATGCAGCCAAAGCTGCAATTGGAGACTTCTGGTTTTATTGCGACATTCCATTTCATGCAGCCAGGTAATTCTTCTTTTGTTTTGTTTTAAAATATATAGCTTGTTGCTTGATAGTTGATTCTTTATCTCTTGAATTTTATTTTTAGAGCTATGTTGAATTCAAATTGAAATTATACATTTTTCAATACTAATTAGTAATTACTAAATTTAATTTATTTGTGTTAGGTCTCCATATTGGCAAAATATGATTGATGCAGTTACTGTTTGTGGGGCGGGGTTCAAAGCCCCTAATGATGAAGAGATAAAAGGCCCCATTTTGTCCCAAAAAGTGGCTGATGTGAAAGTCAGAATAGAGGAGCAGCGAGAAATTTGGAGGACGAAGGGTTGCACCATCATGACTGATGGTTGGACCGATAGAAGAAATAGGACATTGCTCAACTTTCTTGTTTCTTCCTCGGGTAAATATTTTACTTCCTAAAATGCATTGCTTTAGTGATTAACAATCAAGATTTTAAATTTATATTTAATTGAATCATTTATTTTGTTTCTTTTTCAGGTGGTACCGTGTTCATTAAATCTATTGATGCATCCGGCAACTCCAAAAATGCTGAATTCCTTTGTGAGGCTTTGGAGGGTGTCTTGGCTGAGGTAGGGGAGGAGAATGTGGTGCAAATAGTGACGGATAATGCAGCAAATTATGTTGCTGCAGGTAGACTATTGATGGATAGGCACCCATCATTATTTTGGACACCTTGTGCCGCTCATTGCCTTGACCTCATATTGGAGGATCTTGGCAAGCTTGACTGGATCAAAGCATGTGTAGAGACCGCAAGGAATATTTGTAAGTACATATATAATCACACATGGGTCCTCAACCTTATGAGGCAATACACGGGGCAAAAGGAGTTGGCTCGCCCTGGGATAACACGCTTTGCTACCAACTTCATCACTCTACAATCCTTACTGCAGTCAAAGGGAGCTTTGAGGCGGATGTTTTGTCAGAACCCTAGTGGTTCTCAAATTGAAACCCTAACTGCTTTTGTAATGTTTTTGCAAATTTTCGGTTTCTTGCATTTTTGAGGTTTTCCAGACAAAATGAAATGCTGCGATTTTTGCTAGAAATTGCTAATAAATTCATATAAATTCAAACGTGCATTGTAATACATAGAAAATGCTCATAATACCAAGGCGCATCATTTATTCCAATTTCCAGAGCGTTTACAAAGAGAAATAATAATATATGAATGAGAATACAGCTTTATTATAAAAACCTGATTTCCTTCTTGCAGGCGCCAGATACAAATGAATATGGTACGGCTGTGTGAAAGATGCAATATCCAAGCTTGAAAAACAGTGCTGAAGCCCCAGAGAACCTAGGCGCACAAGATCCTGAAGATATAAGCTGAAGGAGATGAAGTATTTCCCTGTGATGAAGAAGTACGAGCCTTGCTGGTACAGGACTGTACGGCCTGACAGCAGCAGCATTTAATGAAGTACGGCTTCTTGAAAATTGTGCCAACTCTGATGAATGATCTCAGATAAATTCGCCTCAACTGTAGATGAATATCTCTGCTAAAGTTTGATGAATCTGTCAATAAATCCAACTGTAACTCCTGAATGAAGTCACCCAGATGCAAGCTTAAACTGGTATTTCACAGTCTCAGTCTGCCTAATCTCTGAAGAGTTTTCGTTCTCCAGAAACGATCGTCTGCCAGAAACCCTAGGGTTTGCAAACTCCAATGCTCAGAGCAAAAGACAAATTAGAATAACATTTCATAATGGTTCGATTTGTCTTGACTGCAAAATATATATCCTCTTCAATAAAATTCGACCCAATGCTCTTTTTTAATAATCATTTAATAAAATGATTAAATTCGTCTTTTCAAGACTTAGGAGAAATCTATTTAATAATTGGCGCTTATTTTAATGAATAATAAATATTCATTAAATCAAAAATTAATACTTTATTATAAAGTATATTAAATACTTTATAACAGGCCAAATTAATTAAATAATTTAATATTTCAATAAAGTGACTTTAATATAAAGTCAAATTATTAAATATTTAATAATGCATTAAATATCCCTTATTCTCCATTTGATCATCAAAACCTAACAACCGATTCTGGCTGAAGGTTGGAACTGTGCCCCGCCAAATAGTGCTCACCGACCAACTTTCTAAAAATAGAAAGTTCCCGAAAAGCACTCTGAAGATTCAAGGCCAACCCGACAATGCAGAACTGGAGCTACCAAACACTGAGTAACTGCCCCGATGATCCTCTGCACACCCTGTCAGCCTACGAGGATCGAAATTATAGAACTCCGACAAACAAGTACGTACTAAAACGGGGACATGACATGTTTGTTAGTGAGGAGTGGGCTTCCTCAACATATTCTAAGACAAATGCAAGGATAAGTGCATCAGGTTGGATTTTTGATGAGCAGGGCTTTTGGGTGCCTACTAAGGAGATTGTCAAGGTAAATGTAATAAGTTAATAACTAATAAGTAATTAGTTTAGTAATTCTACATTATATTTTATTATTTTCATTCTTGTTTTTATTTTATTTGCTTTTTTTTGTTAACTCTTACTTATGTCAATGTTTCATAATAATTGCAGGTCACAGAGCCCTTAGTGGTTCTATTACGAGTTGCTGATGGGGAAAAGCCCGCAATGGGCTACATATACGAGGGCATGGATAGGGCCAAAGAGGCCATTAGATCCATTTATGGGGGAATTGATAGTAAGTATCGCCCCATTTGGGAGATCATCGATAGACGATGGCACCTCCAGCTTCACAAGCCCCTACACGCAGCAGCATATTTTCTCAATCCGGCATTCCAATTTCGCAAAGAATTCAAGGCAGATGAGGAGGTTTTGAGTGGGCTCTACACAGTCATTGAGCGGATGTCTGATTCTCATGTTGGAGCCCAAATTGTTGCCGAGATAGAGATTTTCAGACTTGCACAAGGAGATCTCTTTGCAAGAGATATATGCAAAGATACTCGATCGACATTGCAGCCAGGTAAAAATTTATTAAGGGCATAATAGTAGTTTAAAAATTACCACTTTTCAATCTTTTATATTCAATGTTCATATTATAATTAAATATTCACATTTCACAATGAGATTTATTTTTTTTCTTTTTCTCATCTCAGATGCATGGTGGGAGAGATTTGGTGCTAAAGTACCAAATCTTCAGAGGATTGCGATTCGAGTGTTGAGCCAACCATGCAGTGCCTCGGGTTGTGAGCGCAATTGGAGTATGTTTGAGCACATACACTCCAAGAAGCGCAACAGGTTGTCAGTGCAGAGGTTGAATGATCTTGTTTATGTTCATTACAACCTGCGCCTTCGCCATAGACAGATATTGGGCACTGACTTGTCACCCATCACGTTGGAGGAGGTTGATCCACAGTCAGATTGGATCACTGAGGTCGAGGATCCTGTTTTTACCGATGAGGACCTTGATTGGGTCGACCAGGCAGATCGAGAGGCAGAGGCAATAGCCATGGCAGAGGAGGAGGATAGAGCACGAGGAGACACCTTGGATGCTGGTTTGGGTGCCTCTGAGTCTGACACTGAGACACAGGCAGAGATGATGGCTGCAACATCATCTAGGACCTCTCTTAGACGTCTACGCAAGAGGACTAAAGTTTAGAGCCTTAGTGATGCAGGCTCCTCTGAGCCATAGACTTATAGCTTTTGTTTTACTTTTATTATATGTTTGGAACTTTTGATGCCATGGATTTCATATTCCATGAGTATTGTATACATTTCACAACATTTATATATCTAAGTTCTAACTGTTTAACTTTAAACTTTAAACTCTTACTACGGTTATTGTTATTAACTATTAAGTATTAAGTAATTACTTATTTCCTTCAGCTAAAATTTGCGTTTATACTTATGTGATCGATAGATGTTTGTGTATAGGATCATAGTAGTTTCTATTTCATGATGTTATTGTGTATTTAAGGTTTATTCACTAAAGGGTGCATGAAACAAGCTTTAAATCCTTAAAAATCTCTGAATTTCTTGGGTTTTTCTATTTGCCGAGTCTTTGCCGAGTCTTGGCGCCGAGTCCGAGTCCGAGTCAAAAATCAGCTTGCCGAGTCCGAGGCGAGTCCGAGTCTTGTAACTATGGAACTTATAACACTACTTATCACATGTCAATTGGAATGACACCATTCAAAGCATTATATGGATATGATATGTCATCATTCTTAGATATGGCATTTGGAGAAAGTAAGGCACCTAAGGCCAAAGAATGGGTCCAAGAATGTCAAGATATTCTTAAGTCCCTTAAGAATAATTTACAACACGCCCAAAACCAGAAAAAGATCTATGCAAATAAACACTGGATCAAGCGATGTTTTGAGATAGGGGATTTGGTTTACCTCCACCTACAACCATATTGACAATCATCCTTGAAAAAGAGTGGCGTCGAGAAGTTGAAGCCCTGATTCTATGGACCTTATAAGGTGATTAAGCGAATAGGAGAATCAGCATATGAACTTAAACTTCCGAAAACCAGCAAAATACATAATGTATTCCATGTGTCACGCCTCAAAAAGGCTCTAGGACAATAGGTTACCGCCTCCACTTAACTTCCAACCTTGAACGAAGAAGGTAAGTTGGTCTTGGTTCCCGATGAAGTTATCGACATAAGGGAGAAAAAGTTGAGGAACAAGGTCATCAAAGAATACCTCATCAAATGGAAGGATTTACCTATGGAAGATGCTACATGGAAGAATGAGCAAGTCCTCCAACATCCAAACCTGAGAGTGCTTGTGGGCAAGCAATCCCAAGGAGGGGAGACTGTAATAAACCCGTTCGATTGCTAAACAAATCGCACAAGTAAATGGTTGCGTCCAAAGGCATGGGGATCATTAATAAGATTAACGTTGTTTAAAGAAAAGGAAATCAATTTGATCAAGGCAATAATTAGTAGTTAATGGTATTAAAGACATGATTAATTAAGTTGTGTGCAAGAGACATATTTGAGAAGATACAACTCCTCACATCATGCCCATTCAAAATCTATTTGAGGAGGTTCATAGTTCATTCAAGGGACATTGAAGATTGCAAAAATTCATATTCTCAAACTCAGATCAGGAGTGCTCTCAAAAGCCTACGACCAGCCAAGTGAGGGTGTCATATTGATCACCCATTACAAGGCTAATGGGCGCATGAGCAATCAGCAAAATTCAGATACAACGCCAAGGAAAATCACAGGAGCATAAAGATCAAATCAGGGACAGCGATCAGATAGAGGTCTAAGCCTCTTACACATTCAAACGCATGAATTTTAAAGTAATAAATCAGAAACAATGTTTATATTTTCTTGTCAATTCTCCATTATTGAACTAATAATCGAATCAGATTTCATTATTCAGAATTCATATCAAAAACGTGGCATCATAAATATGTAAGTGTCCAATAATCAGGACTAGTATTAATCAGTAAATTAGAGTTGTTCTTTAAGTAAATTGAAGTGCATAGTAGAGGTTTATAACTATTTACACCCTCCCTTAAAAATATTGGTTCTCAGGCATATTTTGATATCTTAATCTATAAGATTGAAGGAAAAATTTAAAGTAACTCTACAAGGGACATTACACAAGACCTCTATTTGAAAGTGAAGAATGTCAGCAATTCTGTGTTGAACGGTCGAAGGCATGTTGAAGAAGAAAATGTTAATTTATCTTCATTGATTTTTTGTCCTGATGCCAAGAGATAAATGTCCAACACCTTTTTGAAGTTCAATGCCTCTTCAACCTTGGTTGATCCCAACAAAACAATGTCATCAACAAATTGAAGATGAGTTTGAGAGCCAATATTAGCTGCCCAAGACAAACCCTGAAGAAGACCATGACCTTAAAATTGCTTCAACAACCTATCTAAACCTTCAGCCATCAGAAGAAATAAATAAGGAGAAAGAGGATCTCCTTGTCGAAGACCCTTGGAGGCAAAGAAGATTGCTAAAGGGATGCCACTGATTAACACAGAAAAGGAAGGCATACAAACATAGCTCATAACCCAATCAATCCAATCCGTGCAAAATCCAAAGGCATGTAGCATGCAACAAAGGAAAGACCAGCTACCCTTGTCATAAGCTTTTGACATATCTAATTTAATGAACATGGCCTTTATTTTAGAAGAAGACATAGAATGGATGGCTTCCATCGCAATAACAATGTTGTCTAAAATTTGTCGACCTTTCACAAAACTTCCTTGCTTTGGGGAAATAAGCATGGTCAAGCATCTCTTCAGCCTTTCAGCAATAATCTTAGTGATAATCTTATAAGTCACATTGCACAAAGATATGGGACGGAACAGGTCCAAGGATGGTGCTCCTTTTTTGGGGATTAAAGCCAGAAAGGTAGTGTTAATGGCCTTCAACATTTGCTTATTATTTTGGGATTCCCTAACCACATCTAAAAGATCTGCTTTCACTATTTCCCAAAATTCTTGAAAAAACTCAATTGGAAAATTGGAAAACCATCTGGGCGGAACCTTACCTTTTTTCATATGAAAAATCATGGCCTGAAACTCCTCTAGAGAAATAGAGGCATTGAGTTGATCTTTCATATCTGCAGTCACCAGGGAAGGGATACATTCTAGAATGACTCTCTCACTAACACCGTCCTGAAGACCAGGGTTAGAGAATAAAGAAGACAAATGATTGACAACTTCTCTGAATACAAAGGTGAATCTAATAATTGTAGAGGAAGAGGTAATAATTTTAGAGGAAGAAGTAGAAACTTCAAAGGAACGAGAAGAGGAAGAGGTAGAAACAATGGGGGAGACTATGATAAAAGGAATGTCCAATGCTTTCATTGCAATAAGTTTGGACACTATGCATCAGAATGTTGGATTAAACAGAGCTTCTCTTAATACAAAGGTGAATCTAATAATTGTAGAGGAAGAGGTAACAATTTTAGAGGAAGAAGTAGCAACTTTAGAGGAACGAGAAGAGGAAGAGGTAGAAACAATGGGGGAGACTATGATAAAAGGAATGTCCAATGCTTTCATTGCAATAAGTTTGGACATTATGCATCAGAATGTTGGATTAAACAAGGTGAAACAGAAAAAAGAAATGCTCATAGTATTGTTGAAAATAAACAAAATTTGTTTATTTCTTGCTTTAGTGCAAATGCTAGTGAAAATAATGTATGGTTTATTGATTCTAGATGTTCTTCACATATGACATCTATTGAGCATTTATTTGTCAATTTGGATGAAAAACATCAAAGTACAATGGTATTAGGAGATAATCAATCTCATGGAAGCAAAGGTAAAGGTACAATTGCAGTGACAACAGAATATGGTGAAGTTAAACATATCAATGAAACACTATTGGTTCCAACACTAAAAAATAATTTGTTGTCCATTGGACAAATGCTAGAACAAAATTATCAAGTGACTTTTGATGAGAATGAGTGCATAATAAGAGACAAGTTAAAAAGGAATATAGTTGTTGCAAGAGCAAAGATGACAGGTGATAGTATGTTTCCTCTTCATTTCACTCATGGAAACCAAGCATTGAGGTCTAGTGAAACAAATGAAAGTAAAATTTGGCACCAAAGATATGGTCACCTCAGTGGATTAATTTTACTCAAGAGATTAAAAATGGTTGAAGGTCTACCTTTCATTGAAAATACAAAACAGGTTTGTGAAGAATGTATTGTTGGCAAACAACATAGGGTTAGCTTTCCAATTGGCAAATCTAGTAGAGCTAAGCAACATCTTGAGATAATCCATACTGATTTGTGTGGTCCTATGGAAACACCTTCTTTGAATAAATCTAAGTATTTTCTAACCTTCATTGATGATTACTCAAGAAAACTTGGGTATATTGTTTGGCTACAAAATCAAAATTTTTTGACAAATTTGTAGAATTCAAGAAGTTAGTTGAAAAGCAAAGTGGTAAGTACATCAAAGTGATAAGGTCAGACAATGAAGGTGAGTACAAATCAAATTTGTTTCTAGATTTTTGCAAAAATCATGGAATCAAGAGAGTTCCCTACTTCATACACTCCACAACAAAATGGAGTTGCTGAAAGGTGAATAGGACAATTGTTGAAATGGCAAGGAGTATGATGAAAGAGAAGAAGTTAGATAAAAGTTATTGGGCAGAAGCAGTATGCACAACAATGTATCTTCTAAATAGAAGTCCTACAAAAGCAGTTAAAGGAATGACTCCTAAACAAGCATGGTCTGGGATAAAGCCAAGTGTTGATAACTTGAGAGTATTTGGTTGTGTTGCTTATGCACACATACCAAAAGAAAAAAGATCTAAGTTAGATGATAAAGGCCTAAAATGCATTTTTATTAATTATGGATTTGAAAATAAAGCATATAGATTATATGATCCAGTTGGGAAAAAGCTTGTAATAAGCAGAGATGTGGTATTTAATGAAGCAGCGAAATATACCAAAGAAAATGAAACTAAGGGAAAAGAGATAGTGATTGATGGAGCTGAAGAGGAGGCAGAATGTCATGTCCCCCGAAATTGTAACACGAAATATGAAATATTAAAATACAAATAACAAAGTCAAATGAATATTAAAATATAAATGAGTAATTGCAATTTAAATATTATAATTATCATAAATAACATTATGATTATAATACAAATATCATAGTATGAAATAGAATATTTAATATTAGGAATTATAAATACCATAATAATAAAGATAAAGAAAAACAATATAAAATAATATTAATAAAAATATATCAAACAAGAAGTATTTAAATAAAATATATTAATAGCAAATAAAGGAATCCTAAAGGCATCGATCCCTAATGAGAATCTAAAAGTATTGATTCCTATGAAGGCATACTAATCATCCTTAACAGCAGCAATCTCCTTATCTAAAGATTATCACATCAACATAATACATCAGCAATTATATTGACAAGTCAGCAAATTGTTTAATACAGGCGAGGCTCTTTATGTTTGATCAGGCCGATTTCTTAAAGAAATAGTAATTAATGTGATAAAGGCCGACTAATTAAGGGTGCGACTTGTTCGAAAGAAAGTGATAAAGAATATCTTTAAAACAGCAATTTATATTGTGATCCATAAAAGACAAAATTTACTTTGTCTTATTCAAAGACAAAGCAGTGATTAGCATGAGGAAAACCAAAGGGTGCGATTTGTTAAGAGCTGTGTTTTGTTTTTAAAGAAAATGAATAAACCAAGAGGTGCGATCAAAGGAAGAGCCATGCCCTTTGACAAGCAAATGGCCCGTCTCTTGGGCAGATCGAGTCATATATAAGGGCAGAGAGTCCCAAACAAGAGGGGCATCAACTAGTGATTAAGGAAAATAACAATAAGGGTATCGATTGGGAATAAAAATAAGGAAAGAGAGCAGATCTTATAGGGAAGATTAAAAGACTCATCATTAAAACACAACAGAATTTCTGAAGGAAGATAACAGCAGATACCTTAATATAATATAGTCAGATCTGGGAGGAAGGTGCATATATGAAGAAGGAGATGGATCAATGAAAGATATATGAAAATAAACGATCAATCAGCAATAAGGGGAGTAAGTTTAATATAATTAAATACAAGTAGATATATAAATATATAAGTGTATAAGTTATATATGTTCATTGGAAGATGAAATCAATTAGAAATATATATATAGATATAGATATCATACAATTATGTAATAATGATGCTTGCAGCAATTATTATCCTTATTAATCATTATTCAATTGAAACTAATTGGTATGTTTCTCTTTAAGCAATATTCTCTAAATATTGAGAACAAATCAATTGATTGGGGAATAAAGGAAGGACAGATCAGCCAAATTGCAAATACGAATTTAATTAGTTTATAAGGGGGCCAATCATGAGGAAATGGAAGGGGATGGAACAATGAGGGTATTAGAATCCTCATTAAATGGGCCACCCCATATGAATGGCATGTGCCACATGGGGTCACCTCATATGAATGGCATGCGCCACATGAGGTCAAGGAGGCTAAGACACCCCTTAAAACTCCCCCCTCTTTCATGATCCCCCATGATTGACAATCCTCAAGGTGGAGTAACAATCAGATTAACGAATTTACATTAGAATTATTAATGTTAAAGCATGATATACTATTTGTTAAGTGATTGCTGTAATTGATTTCTAACTTGTCTATAGGGATTAAATCGAGCCAAAGTACTCTCTAAATCCACTATTTGCTTGGAAATTGATAATTTAGAGTAAAAATAATATAATTCCAATAAGGGACATTACACAGAAGAAGACAATGAACCTGAATCATCTAATGCAAGAATAAGACAATATCAAAAATATCAAAGGACAGAAAAGAATCATCCATCAACTCTTATGTTAGATTCAAATTTTGAGAAAATGATAAGGAGGTCACAAGCAAAAGTGAATTATGCATTGATGACTCAAATTATGGAAAATAATGAGCCACAAACATTTGAACAAGCTAAAGAAAAAGAAGAGTGGATTGAAGCAATGAATAGTGAAAAAGAAACAATTGAAAGGAATGACACATGGGATTTAGTTCAACTACCTCCTGGTAAGGAAATTATTGGTACAAGGTGGGTGTACAAAACTAAGTATAAATCTGATGGAAGCATTGATAAGCATAAGGCTAGATCAGTAGCCAAAGGGTACACTCAACAAAAAGGTATTGATTATACTGAAACATTTGCACCTATGGCACGAATGGATACTATCAAATTGGTTTTTGGCTTTGGCAGCTCAACAGAGTTGGACAGTTTATCAAATGGATGTAAAGAGTGCATTTTTGAATGGATATATTGATGAGGAAGTGTATGTTTCACAACCTAAAGGTTTTGAAATATCATCTAAAGAACATTATGTTTATAGATTAAAGAAGGCCTGGTATGGTCTTAAGCAGGCACCAAGAGCATGGTATTCAAGGATAGATTCATATCTACAACAAAAAGGTTTTCTAAGAAGTCAGTCAGATCCAAATCTTTATAGTAGGAGCTCAACTAAGGATGTTTTTATCTTAGTTCTCTATGTTGATGATCTTATCTATACTAGAAACAATTCATCTTTATTTGCAGAGTTTAAGCAACCATGAATATGTCGTATCAATCAGCAATGCAAACCCTTGAATATGTAATAAGATGGCGGCAAGCTATAGGAAACCCTACAATCCCAATATTTGCAATATTAAAAAATCTCCAAATCCCACGTCTAGATCAGCAGATGAATAAACAAATCTATTAATCATGTGTAAAGTGCAAATTAAATGTAATGAAATAATTATGAAATGGTGATTGTCTCAACAAATATCTCTGTATGGAGGGCCAACAGGCAAGTGAAATCTCTGATCTGCTAGTCTCTTTAAGTCTCTTGAGCTCCTTCTTGAGAAAATGCGAATGAAAATGAGAATGAATTGATGATTGAATGAATGATCATCATCTTGTATATATACCAAACTAGGCGACTCTTCATCTAGGTCGGCCTCTTTGATAAATAAAAAATAAAAAATATAATTTGTAATAGGAAGGCTGACCTGCCTTAAACAAGGGGAAAATAGCTCCCGAAGCTATAAAACACTAACTTCCTCTTAGCTATCCTGGAGTGTAGGTCTCTCAGCATGGCTCATAATAGCTACACCCGCATCCTGGGTCACCGAGGAGGGTACAAAGTCATCCATTAGTCATGGGTCTCCTCAACATAGCGCTCATAATGGCTACCCACATCTCAATCTCGAGGAGAAGTACAGAGTCCATCGCGGAGGTCTCTCAGCGTGATGTAGATCATGGAGTATCTCAACATGATGTCTCATCTCGGTCTGAGGAGATGAACAAGGGCTCGCACCTCATATTTCTCCGTCTCGATATACTACAAGGGCTTTCCTCATATTTCTCCGTCTCCAAAGAGATATACACTACAAGGGCTACCTCATGTTTCTCCCTTTGGGAAATTGCTATGCCTTCCTGGGAGCTTTCACCTCATGGCTGCACTCCATCTCAGGAGAAATATACGCTACAAGGGCTTTCACCTCATATTTCTCCGTCTCAGAGAAATATACGCTACAAGGGCTTTCACCTCATATTTCTCCGTCTCAGAGAAATATACATTACAACAAGTCTTCATGATGATGTGACTCCCTCTGAAGCTCCAAGTACGGCATCAACCTCCTGACCTCCTCGTCCAAGGTTGCCTATGTTGGTTTGTCAGACTCCCTCTGAATGTTAATTCCTCCTCTTGATTGACTTTAGAATAAGAAACCTTCTGAATTGACTTTAGAGCTTGGCTCCTTCTGAGTTGTCCCTATGTCAATTTCCACAGAAGAAACATGTTGTGTAGACCTTAATTTGCAATCTCAAGCAAAGTGATCGTACTTGTCACACCTGAAACATTGAATGTGAGAGAGAGTTCTTCTTCGGTTCTGGGGCAGAATCTGATTCTCTGTCTCTATTCCTCTTTCTTCCTTTGCCTCTTTCTCTAGAAGTATGTGTAGCAAGAACTTGATTTTCTACATCATGATAGTTTCGCCCAATTCCTCTTGTTGCCAACCTGGACTCTTCTTGAATACAATCAGCTTGAAGATGATCAAACTTGGGCAACTTGGATCTCCCACTAATGCTCTGAATAAAGGGTTCCCAAGATTGAGGAAGACCATTTAGTGCCAGCATAGCAAGATCTCTATCTGCAATTATATCCCCAATAGCGCTCAACTGATCTCTCAAATCAGCAATCTTCATAAAGAATGAGATGACTAAATCATCTTTAGCCATTTTTACATGGTGAAGTTGTCTCAAAGCAAGGGCTCTGTTGGTGTTGTTGATCTCATACAATCCTTTTAGAGTATCAAACATTTCTTTAGTTGTCTTCAACTTGGAGATGATCGGTACTAGGTGATTCATCACAGAGTCTATCATGATCTTTCTAGCCTTTGTGCCATTTTTCTTCCACTAGATTTTCTTAGTATCATCAGAAGGCTCAGGCATATCACTTTCCACAAAATCAAGAAGATCATTCTCCTCTAATGCAATGAGTACCCTAGGTTTCCAAGAGTTGAAGTTTGAAGCTCCATCAAGCCTATCTTCTACCTTGACACCGCTCACCATCTTCTTTTTCCACACAAATTCACCTTCAAAGATCTACCCTTAGGTCTGTAATAATTTGCAACCTCAGATTTGCAATACTTCAAGATCTGTCCTAGATGAAAAGTTGACTTGACTACTTAAACAAATCTGATCAGATCTTTTCTTAGACCCACTCTGATACCATGTTAGTTTTAGATCAGAAATGTAAGCAATAAATAATGCAACACATAAGACAAATGAACACAGCAGTTTACCCTGGGAAAACCCTCCTCGAGGGAGAAAAACCCAACAAAATATATCTCTTATATATAGGACGAATAAAAGTAATAATCTGCTTTACAAATCAGACCCTTCTCAAGGGCGAACTTGATACAATAAATGATGAAAATCTCTTCTTGATACAACTGAATATATATCTTCTTGAAATTTGATCTGCTTCTAAAGATGGCGATCTGCTGTTAAGTGCGAACTTCTTGAGAAAATGCGAATGTAAATGAGAATGAATTGATGATTGAATGAATGATCATCATCTTGTATATATACCAAACTAGGCGACTCTTCATCTAGGTCGGCCTCTTTGATAAATATAAAATATAAAATATAATTTGTAACAGGAAGGCCGACCTGCCTTAAACAAGGGAAAATAGCTCCCAAAGTTATAAAACACTAACAAATATATCTTCCAATTCCTTGTTGATTCCTTTGAACCTTGAATATTAAATCTCTCATGTAAATCGGTGAAGCACAAGCACAACCTCTAAATGAAGTTGTCTACAAGCTGGCTTGGGAGATCTTAGACTCCTGCACTGAGCTACCTGAGGGATTTTGTCCTCAAAAAGCTAAGTGTTTCAAGACTCTCCAGTCCTCTGCAAAAACCCTTATCAAAATAATCTCCTCAACAATGAATAATGTGCAAATGAGCTCCAAACGGCTTTTTATAACTCTCACACTCTAATTTGCATTTGAGTTATATTTCATTTAATTTACTTTTTTCCCACCTTATAACTCCCTTTTTAATTTGCCCTTAACTTTATATTATAAAGTGCACTTTAAAAACATTTATATCCCACTTTTAATAAAGTCATTTAATATATATTTAAAAACGTATAAAGTTGATTTAAATTTACTTTATAATTAACGTTATTAAAATTAAATACATAGGACTGTTGAATACCAAAATGTCTCTAGGATATAAATATGCCATCATCCCCAAAATAGTAACTCTACCAACTGACCATATCAGTGATTTACTATAAATAGTAAGTATAGACAAAATGTCCATGTGACTTACTAAATATAGTAAGTATAGTTAAAATGACTGAATAGCTTTTGTGAACTCCTTAGTAAACACTGGGCTGGGAAAAACACTAACTGAGCTCAAAAAGGTCGGACTGAACAAGTCTGCAATGCCCTCAAAGGGCCCCCTAACCACCTTGTTAGTCCACGGGGACCAAGTGATGGACTAACCACTGCCTAGGAAAAAGGGGACATTACACAGATCTAGTGGACCCCACTTTATATAGACAATTGATTGGAAGTTTGATCTACTTAACTACTACTCGACCAAATATCACATATGTAGTGAACTTGGTATCTAGGTTCATGTCAAAGCCTAAGCAAACACATTGGAGTGCAGCTAGGAGGATTCTTAGATATGTCAAAGGGACATTGAGTTATGGTCTCAAATTTCAGCATTCACAAAATAGCTAGTTGGTTGGCTACACAGATTCAGATTGGGCAGGCTACACAGATGACCGAAAGTCTACTTCTGGTTATGCTTATAGTCTTGGTTCAGCAGTATTCTCTTAGAAGTCCAAAAAACAACCAACTATCTCACTTTCTACAACAAAGGCCGAGTATAAAGCTGCAACATCAGCAGCTTGCCAAACTGTGTGGTTGAGAAGACTACTAGAGGATTTACACCAAATACATAATGGACCTACATTGTTGTATTGTGACAACAAGAGTGCTATACAGATGACAAAGAATCCAGTATTTCATAGCAGAACCAAACATATTGAGATTCAGCACCACTATATCAGAGAATTGGTTCAAAAGGGATTTATTGAGATTGAGTACTGTAGTACAGAAGATCAGATAGCGGATATTTTCACAAAGTCTCTAGCTCGTGAAAGGTTCCAGAAACTCGGAGATCTACTTCATGTTCTTCCCAATGGTCATTATGGGGGAGAATGACAGCAATAATGCCCATTGGAGCAGCCTTTGTTGACTTTACTGTCTGTTATAAATAATGTTGTTGTGTGTTATAAATAATGTGAGTTATTGGTGAATATGGAAGTGTGCCATAATGTCACCTCTCTTTTGAATCTCTATTTAATAGATGCCCTGCCTCTCATTTCATTAAGGCAATTTGTTTTGTGATCAGCAGATCACCATTGTCATTTTATTTGCCTTCAGTGAAAACAGTCTTTACATACATCTTCCACTTTCATACTCTTTTGAAGATTTTCACACACCAAAACCTGCACATGGATGACCGATACCACCCTAAACATTTTTCAGTACATACGAAGTTGTGCTTTGTCCCAAAACATTCCAAAGAGCCCAAAATCAGATCCATTTTCAGACCAATAAGGATGCATCTTGCATCAGATTCGCATCCTTTGTCCCAATGTCACTAAAAGTGACATTCTGATTGAATGTTCGCTAACTTCATAGGCAGGGATGCAGTTTAAATGAATGTTGAATCCTTTGTCGATACCGTAATCAGTTTTAGGCTGGGATTTTACTGTTCACAGGGCTTAGGTGACTGTTGATTGGGTTTACTCCCCAGATCACTGTGACCATCTACCATCTGACCTCCTTACAAATGATCAAAAAATAAAGCACTTACAATGCTAAACAGCACTTCTAGAAAAAGGAATAGTTCGTACATCATCCCGACTATATATTGCAAATTTTATATATCCACAAGAACAGTAAAGTACAAAGCACACAGAATTGCACTTGCCTAACTCTACATATTATTTAAAATTACAATCATAATATACCAGGAATAGTATGAAATTAACATACTGGTTCTTTGTCTAGATTGCAAGCAATTATATTGGACCAGTACAATATAGTAAATATCCAGGAACAAAAAGGCAGATAAAGCAGATTAAGATTTAAAGTACCTGCACTCCATGCCTATGGGCAGTATTGGTCCAGCAAGGTGGTGGCAATGTGACCAGATTGTGTGAAAAGTAGACGAAAATGTCAATCAAATGCCAATGCCATATTGCATAGGCGTCGCTGTTGTTGTATCCCTGTACCCACTTATCATCGACATATCCACCCATCATGTCATGGCATACAAGCATCCTGGGCCTATTTTCCAGTGGCTTTGAAGCCTTGGAAGGAGGCAAAGGCACAGAACATTTGTTGAAAGGGAAATGAAAGGACTCAAAGTATGATTTATTTTCCAACTCCTCCAGAGTTTTCAAAGGATATGAGATGGGTACAGCGGGCTTCTTAGGATCCACCTGAGGCTCCATAGCTGAAGAAATAGAAGAATCTTTTTCCTTCAAATAGTCAAAGACCTTAAGAAGAATAGACAATAAGGTTCTGCCTATGAACTCGATCTTCCTCTTCAATTTTGAAATTGCAGGGCCAGGCATGCACACTGGCATATCTTAGTTTAAATCTGGGTACAAAACACTACCAAGTCGGTGTAAACGCATGAGAAATCACAAATATAACGTTCAATTTACAATATTAGGCGAGTGGATAAGAAGAGTTGGGTGAAATTTCATTGAAAACTATGATTCCCATGAGAGAATACACTGTAAACCAATGCAGGAACCACGGCAGGCATTCGTATTCCTAATACTTCCTAAGTGGGTATTCGGAAAAGTGGATCCGGACAAAACAATTTGAATCCATGTCATAATTTGATGAACATCACAAGAAAATGGAAGTTCCAAGGAAATGAGTTGTGTGTGATAAGCTGTGTAGCACAGCTCAGCTTCGGAAGAAGACAAAGCCTTTACTGTAAAGTTCAGCGACACTTGATTGATTATCGGTAATGCCCTGGAGGTACCACTTTTAGGTGTTGCTTGAAGATTGGTTTACCTGCTTACTTTCAAGTCAATCTCTTTGAACATGTTACTTCGGAATCACGTTAATTTGAATGGGAAGTGCATGACGTCCACGATCAGACTGAAAAGATGAAACAGGTTAACATTTTTCTTAACTATGGGGTGAAAGAGTGGACGATTTGCAGAAGGCATCTTGACTTTGTTTGCGACAGGGTTTTCCACGCATCACATGTAAAAACTCAGGATTAAAAAGTAGACATCTGGGAAGATATCTTCCATTTTTCCAAGGAATGGTTTTATTCCCAAATCACATGTGAAATTAATGTAGTTTCTCTTGTATACTTTATATTTGTTAGTGTAGGTAGTTCTGTTGGTGAAATTTATATGTATGTTAATTTTTATTTAATTTTAGATTTTTATGGGATGAAATGATTTAATATAATTATTTATATATAAATTATATATTTTTATAAAAAGTTTGATTTATTTTTTGATATGTTGTTTTTATTAATTTATATAAAGACATTCAATGTGCATTCATTTACAATCAAGTATACAGAAGAATATATAAGCATTAGTTGATTATCATTCGTATATCATTATAGAGATGTTTTGATGTTAAGCACTAAAAGGAACTTCATTTGACATTAAATCATATAAAACACCTGCATGACTAAATAGTGTTGTCTTTAGTCATCTACATGACCATAAAGTTGGTCTAATAGGGGGACCTAGTATGCAAGTTCATTCATGTTGGTTGCAAATCACTTCCATTTGACAAATCATTTATATAATGGATGGGATTGATCTCGTGCCAAAAAAAATTTACACGAGTTTACATTTTATATGATCTTGAGA
>VDFB02005375.1:0-47866 GCA_007258455.2 Sequoia sempervirens
CTTGAAACCCCGCTACATAAATTATCCCAAGTAGACACTGGTTTTGAGCAACTAACCACATGAAAAAATTGCACTTGGGCCACGAAAACTTGTGCCAAACTTGCTTCCACCAAGGGACCTCAATATCCCCAAACAACTGCCTACCAATCGAATTTTTTATTTACTCAAGAAGAATTTAAATAAAGTAATTCTAAATTAAACTAATTAATTATAAAATAATTCTTTAAGCTAAAATATAAAATAATTGTGAATTAAAATTAATTAATTTTAAAGATAATTTTTTAAAATTAAATAAATTAATTATAAAATAACTCTTTAAAATTAAATTAAATAATTCTCTAGTAATAATTTTGTAATTCTTAAATACATATATTTAAAAAATATCTATATATTTCATTTTTTTATTTTACCTTATAATTATTTTATTTATTATATGTATGTGGACACATAAATTTATATTTACTATTCAAAAGTCACCATTAATTATTTCAAAAGTGTGGAAAATATTATACATTTATTATTAAGATTAAGATGTCATTTATCTTGCAATCTTATGTATTATTCATATATCTCCAACACTTATGAAAATTTTTATTGTACACCTATGGTGGAATTGGAAATTAATTTGCAATTAAGCGAAGAGGCCTCCTAGATTTGAGCTATAGAATGTTAGACATCCATACACAAAAATGAATCCTTAAATCATAATTTTAATATATAATTGACAATCGAATTATAGATTGTTAGACATCCATACACAAAAATGCATCCTTAAATCATGATTTTAATATATAATCATCACAACATATAGCACATATGTTGATTGAAAATTTTCTTCCATTACTTTTTCCATTACCCTCCCCACATATTGTGCTATAGCCACACAACATTTTTACCACCATGGAATCCATACGAACCCAACAAACAAGAAA
The DNA here is from genome assembly GCA_007258455.2 of Sequoia sempervirens. Taxonomy (NCBI): domain Eukaryota; kingdom Viridiplantae; phylum Streptophyta; class Pinopsida; order Cupressales; family Cupressaceae; genus Sequoia; species Sequoia sempervirens. Next base: position 933 of record VDFB02005375.1, read on the forward strand.
AGACTGCAAAATAGTTAGAAATAATGTTACAATATTCAATCTTGAACATAAATTCCACATATAATTAACACTTTTATTTTAGAAGCCCTAACATTTTTTATAATTTTATATAATGATTTAATTTTTATTATATAATATTATTATATTATTCTATTTTTTATAATATTATATTATTCTAATTATTTTAATATTAGTTTTTTAATATTATAATTACTAAAATATTAGTATCCTTAGTATTATAATATTAATATTATAGTCTAATAATATTAATATTATAGTATTATATTAATAATAATATGAATTATTAATTTTATAATATAATTATATTATGTTCATTAATAGTTTCTATTCCCATTTGATGCTCGTGTGAATTTATTGATGACTTGACAATTCTTAGAAGATGGTCTTTTAAGGTGGGCATCAAGTTTTTGCATGATACCATTTCTTGATATCCATTATTTTGAAAAACCATTTATTTGTTTTTTCCTCTTTTATGTCTATTTATTGAGAGCATGAGATAGTAGTTTTATGAGATTATTTTACAAATACAAAAGTGTTGTTGAAGTGATGTCAAAAATCAAAGTATTATTGTGTGGATGTATCTTTCTTTTAAGATTAATATGGACTTGTCTTCTATCTTGTGTATTTTTTTTCAAAGAGTTTTTCAACATAAATACTATGCTATCTATGATTTGTTGATTTGTTTATGATTGTCAATTTTGCAATCGTATAATTTTAATCATATGGCAATTCTTGTTATATAACATATTTCAAATTTGTATGCATTTTTAGAAACTTTTATTGTAGTGGTTTATATGTATAAAGTAATGATATGAGACTCTTTGATGCCATTGTAGAATACATCTTGCATAATATTGACTTTATAGTTTTATATATATTCACTTTATAGTTTTATAGATTTCAATTATAATATGGCAATATTAATGATGTTTATTAAAGATGTTTAATTAATTGAATAGAGTAAAATGTAAATTTATTTTAAAAAATTTGAAGTACATAAACTTTTTTTGAGAGAGTGTACTTTGGAAAGCTTGAAGTGAATAAACATTGTCTTATTTAATAATCATTTAGTCATCTTTAAACAACTTTATAAATATTTTAGTCCATGTAATATCTTGAAGTATTGTTATATTGTTAATATAAAATATAAAAAAATTCATTATATCACAAGTTGAGCTTGACTATTTAAAATAATGTATAATCAACAACTCGCATATCCATTGAATTTAGCTTAACATCTATTAATTATTGATTGACTAGTTAGTTAGGTGCTTAGTTTGGATGCTTTGGCATGAGAAATAATGAATAAATACTAGTTGAAAGGTGGTACGCTTGGGATTATTATGAAATTTAAAATTTGAATTTGTGTTCAAATCTATGTTATGAAATTAATTTGGGCTAAGTCTACATTTGAAATTTTGAATCGAGGGGAGAAATGTGTAATTTGATAGTAAAAAACTATTTTAGCTTGGTTAAAATTTGCTTTATATGATCATTTTAAGTTGCAAATCAATGAGAATGTCAAATCGATCCCAATCATGTCTAAAACAAAATATTTAAGACAAGAAAAAATGTAAAATATACAATTTTTCATATTTTCAATAATAAAATAATATTTTTCCCCTCTTTTAAGAAAAGTAATAATATTAGCTAATTAAACACTTCACTGCTCACAATCCCTTAGGTTCTTTATTTTTCAAATAAAAAATCTATGTTAACATCAATCTAACTTGATTGTGATAGGCAGAATAACTTTCCCTGTAATCCCTATAAGCTTTGTTGAATACCCACAAATGTTTCAACAAGTGGAATACGAACTACAACACTGGATATAATTTTTGGCAGTCATCAAATAGATATGTTTATGTAAATATATATGGACATATATTTTCTATTTCTAAGAGTAAAAAGTGTTAGAACTCAGAAGTGTAGATGCAAGCAGGATGTTTGTTTAGATTAAAAACCTATGTTTAATTCAGCCCTGGTATTTAATCCCTTTGATGGAACTTCAAAAAGGTTTTCAGTTCCTGTTGTTCAGGAATTGGCATCTCAAAATCTGCAAAGCCTTCCTCAAAGATATATTAGATCAGAGAAAGATCGCCCAAATACCTTTCCTTCTCTTCATTTGGACATCCCCATAATTGATATGGACATGTTTCTGAGAGATTCGGATCTCTATAGGAAAAAGGAATTGGAAAAAACTTGGTATTGCATGCCAACAATGGGGATTTTTTCAGGTGGGTACATACAAATTGATCATAGATAGTTTAGTAGACTAACAATTTCTAGAAAGAAATTCTCTACATATCAAGAGCTTTTGACAATTTGGGAACAGGATCATGTAGCTTAAATGACCCATCATACATTACTGCAAGTAAGGCCAAAGAAATTACAACAAAGCCAGCATAAAGGCTTTCTCTATTTATAGAACTCAGATCTGAGAAAAACCTTTCCTTTCTTAGACTATTGGTGTTGCCTAGAGATCCTTTGTAGGATATAGTCGTTTATCTATTGGATGTGGCATACTAGTTTTATAAACTATGTAAATAAATCATAATAGCATTACCCTATGATGGGAATAGGTTCTATACCCTCTCTATTCGTATTTTACTAAGATGCTATGTATATCTCCATGACAGGCTGTGAATCATGGAATTCCTTTGTCATTGACAGAAAGAATGAAGGGAATTGTAAGGGAGTTCATTCAACAACCTTTGGAGGAAAAACTCAAGTACAAAAATGCGAGGGATTGAAGGCTATGGGCAGGCCTTTGTAGACTCAGATGACCAAATACTGGATTGGGCAGATACCTTGCACTTGACAACTCTACCTCCAGAGAATAGAAAAAGGGATGTTTGGCCTACAAAGCCAGCGGATTTTAGGTACCTAAATATTTGTGGTTGATCATTTTAATTATCTAATGTTGATAAAATGTCATTGGATTGATCTCATGGAAAGTCTATTTGCCCTCTTTTGCTTTGTCATGTCCCTGATGCCTACTTTTTCAATTTTCTACCCATCCTACTTCTATCATTTTTATTTTCGATCTGACTATGCTGCCCATTTGTTTCACAGAAACCGTGGATCAATATGCTTTCGAAATTCAAAAGTTTGGCAATACAGTTCTTTGCCTTTTATTAGAGAATTCTGGGCTAAAGCCAGACCGTTTCATTAACATGTGCGGGAAAACGACACAGTTAATGCGAATGAATTACTATCCACCCTGCCCAAGACCAGATCTGGTTTTAGGCCTAAGCCCTCATTCAGATGGAAATGCTTTGACAGTTTTGTTGCAGGATGATGAAATAGTGGGACTACAGATCTGTAAAGATGGTGAATGGATTCCTGTTCAGCCCATCCCTGGTGCCCTGGTTATCAATACTGGGGACATGCTTGAGGTAATGACAATGAAGTCTAATAGCCTTTAGGCCAGAATAGTCTGTAGGACCTATCAAAGAATGTTATCTTGTTTAGAAGATTGATTCTATGGGTGTATACTAAGGTTTAATTAATGGGGATTAATGCTTGATTCCACCAGATCGATATCAACTGTAATTTTTGTTTAGGTGATAAGCAATGGAATGTATAAGAGCATTGAGCACAGAGCACTCACAAACATGGACAGAGATCGAATCTCCATTGCCATGTTTTATGGTCCAGATAAGGAAACAGAAGTGGGTCCTGCTCTTGAGCTCATAGATGAGTTGCATCCCTGTCAATACAGAAGATTCATTCGTGCAGAGTATATGCAGAAGTACTTTTCTGGAAAAGTTGAAGGGAAGAAGATTGAATTTGCCAAAATCAAGTCAGAACTTTCTTGATTTGAATATGTTCAATATGGTTAAGACCTAGGGTGGGCAGGCAAAAGATCTACATGTGATGAACTTGAACTTCTTCTATAATGGGTTTTTTCGGGCTTTTAATTTAAGCAAGTGATCAGTAACCACTAATATAATGAATTGCATGATTAAATAATGTTGGTTTTCTCTGAGTTCCAGTTTTCAACATTGGTATGAATGTTACTCATTACAAGAACAGGAAGTGACACTTGATACTCATGAAGTGCACATATGCTGCGCATACAAGGCTGACCAATACCTCACTGAAAGTGCGTTTTATTATGACTTGAAAGTCTTCAACAGCTGCATACTTTTATAGTTACATGTAAAGATTTCTTTAAATAGATGATACCCATTTGAACAGAGTTGCAACATGATATCTCTGTAAAAAGCTTGCTAAATTTTCTTAGCTACTTATTCTTCCGATAAACATTCTGTCAATTATTGATGTGCGCTATGCAGATTCAAAAATTAATGTCAGAAAATGTGAGAGTACGTCACATTGTTGTGACATTGTTCTTTATTGTATGATAAGGAGGGTACTGCCAAGAGAACCCTGTTACAAAGTATTTTGCTTTTGGAATGAATCTAAATTAAGAAACTAAAAATGTATGCACGAGTGCAATAGGATGATGAATTTGGTTGTTATTGCATGCAAACAATTATGTTTGATTGTGTAATAGAAAAGAAACCTTCATTAGTAAGAAATCTTAAAATTTTAAAGTTGCAATTGATAGTTGATAATAGATATTAGAATTATTATGTTAGGTGTTACAGTTTGAGCTAGTCTTATACTTTGAGGATTCATTCATAATAGTGTTGTCTATGTATCTCTTATTAGGGATTAGAGACTCTGTAGTTTACACACCAATAATAGAGAGTCAAGTAATCCTCTTCTTTGTTATGAGATCTACAACCTCATTTTTAAATCACAACCATTATTTGATCTTAGACTTCCAATTCAATTCATGTAATGTTAGATCAAAGCCAACAATAGTGTGTGGACATTGTGCACCAATTTGTTTAGTGATCACCTCATTTAAACTTTACATGTTCACCTAGTAATTGGCTCAAAAATACATTACATATACCTAAAGTGACTAGTTCAAGCTTGCATCGCATATATATAGTATGACTACCTCATACACACATCATAGGTATAGTACCTCACATATACACAATGTGAATAATTCATGCACAAGGTGATGACTTGTGTATACATCACATATGGACACTACGACTAGCTCATGCATCCAACACCTATAAACAAGGTGAATAACTTATGCATACATCAGATATACACATTGAGACTAAATAAACAACATCCTAGGTACATAGAGTGACTAGCTAACATAGAGGAATAGTTGTGACCTTACTGCAAACATCTTCCCTTTCACTTGGTTCGCAACCCATCAAACCACTCGAGTTGGTGGATCTTGACATCTATCAAGCCTTAATGTCATTGGTGAAAGTTTTTCCAACCTAGTATGGGTTAGGTCTTAACTTCTGCCACTAGCATGATACTAGTGAAATTTAGATAGCCCTATCATACCTTGGCTAGCTCATGGCATTCGTCACCTTTATGCTACTAGTGACAATCAATTAATTCCTAAGATACAATGATTAGATCTAAGAATATATCACCTACATGATACTAATGATAGCCAACTAAACCACTCTCATATCATATCATGGATAACTTTTGACATCCTTCACCTTTGTGCTTGTTATGTTGTAATATAATATAATTATATTGCATTATAATCTACTTCATTAATATTTTCTATTTAGATGGCCATTTGATGCTCGTGTGAATTTATTGATGACTTTACTATTCTTAGAAGATGCTCTTTTAAGGTGGGCAACAAGTTTTTGCATGATACCATGGTCTTGATATCCATTATTTTGAAAAACAATTTATTTATTTTTCCCTCTTTTATGTCTATTTATTGAGAGGATGAGATAGTAGTTTTATAAGATTATTTTACAAATTCAAAAGTGTTATTGAAGTGATGTCAAAAACCAAAGTGTTAGTGTGTGGATGCATCTTTCTTTGAAGATTAATATGGACTTGTCTTCTTTCTCAAAGAGTTTCTCCACATAAATACTATGCTATCTATGATTTGTTGATTTGACTTTTATTGTTGATTTTGCAATTGCATAAGTTTAATCATATGATAATTCTTGTTATATAAAGATATTTCAAATTTGTATCCACTTTTAGAAGCTTTTATTGTAGTGGTTCACATTATAAATCAACACTTATATGTTACTTTTTAAAAGTTTAATTTTATATTGATATATTTAAAAAAAAGCTAGATCGATCATGTTTTAGTTTATATGTATAGAGTAATGACATGAGACTCTTTGATGCCATCGTAGAATGCATCTTGCATAATTATGTGTTTATAGTTTTATAGATTTCAATTATAATATTATAATATTAATGATGTTTATTTAAGATGTTTAATTAATTGAATAGAGTAAAATGTAAATTTATTTTAAAAAGTTTGAAGTACATAAACTTTGTTTGAGATAGTGTACTTTGGAAGGTTTGAAGTGAATAAACATTGTCTTATTTAATAATCATTTAATTGTCTTTAAACAATTTTATAAATATTTTAGTCCATGTAATATCTTGAAGTATTGTTATATTGTTAATATAGACTATAAAAAAATCTATTTATCACAAATTGAGTTTGACTATTTAAAATAATGTATAATCAACAACTCACATATCCATTGAATTTAGTTTAACATTTAACAATTATTGATTGACTAGTTAGTTAGGTGCTTAGTTTGGATGCTTTGACACAAGAAATGATGAATAAATACTAGTTGAAAGGTGGTAAGCTTGGGATTATTATGAAATTTAAAATTTGAATTTGTGTTCAAATCTATGTTATGAAATAGATTTGGGTCAAGTCTACACTTGTAGGTTTGAATCGAGGGGAGAAATGTGTAATTTGATAGTAACAAACTATTTTAACATAGTTAAAACTTGTTTTTTATGGTCATTTTAAGTTTTAGATTAATGAGAACAATCATGTCTAAAACAACGTATTTAAGACAAGAAAAAATGTAAAATATGCTTTTTTCATGTCTTCAACAATAAAATAATATTTTTTTCCCTCTTTTAAGAAAATAATAGTAATAATACTAACTAATTAAACACTTCACTCCTCACAATCCCTTAGGTTCTTTATTTTTCAAATAAAAAATCTACATTAACATCAATCTAACTTGGTGTTCTTAGAGGTGTAATGTGATATAACTTAAGCCTTATTGAATACCCACAAATGTTTTGACAAGTGGATTACTGACTCCAGCATTGGATAATTTTTGACAGTCATCGAATAGATATGTTTATGAAAATATATATGGACATATATTTTCTGTTTCTGAGAGTAAAAAGTGTTAGAACTCAAAAATGCATGAGCAAGTAGGTTGTTTGTTTATGTTAAAAACATATCATGTTTAATTAAGCTCTAGTATTTAATCCCTTTGATAGAACTTCAAAAAGGTTTTCAGTTCCTGTTGTTCAGGAATTGGCATCTCAGAATCTGCAAAGCCTTCCTCAAAGATATATCAGATCAGAGAAAGAGCACCACAAAACCTTTCCTCCTCTTTTGGAGATCCCCATAATTGATATGGACATGTTTTTGAGAGATTCAGATCTTTGCAGGTGAAAGGAATTGGAAAAACTTGTCATTGCATGCCAACAATGGGGATTTTTTTAGGTGGGTACATAAAAATTGATCATTGATAATGTAGTTGACTAACAATTGCTAGAAAGAACTTGTCTACATAACAAGAGCATTTGACAATTTTATAATAGGATCATGTAGCTTAAATGACCCATCTTACATTACTTCAAGTAAAGCCAAAGAAATTACAACAGAGCCAGCATAAAGGCTTTCTCTCTATTTATAGAAATCAGATATGAGGAAAACCTTTCCTTTCATAGACTATTGGTGTTGCTCAAAGGTCCTTTGTAGGATATAGTCGTTTATCTATGTGATGTGGCATAGTAGTTTTATAAACTATGTAAATAAATTATAATTGCATTACCCTATGATGGGATTAGGTTCCATACCATCTCTATTCTTATTTTACTAAGATGGTATGAGAATTGGCTATGCAGCCTAAAAAATGAGTTTGATTTGACTATTTGATAGTATATATTCTTCATTTTTAATTAATTAATATATACTATCAAATAGTCAAATCAAACCCATTTTGTGGGCTGCATAGACATTGCCAATGGTATTTATATCTCCATGACAGGTTGTGAATCATGGAATTCCTCTATCTTTGACAGAAAGAATGAAGGGAACTCATTCATCTACCTTTGGAGGAAAAACTCAAGTACAAAATGCAAGGGACTGAAGGCTCTGGGTAGGCCTTTGTAGCCTCAGATGACAAAATACTGGATCGGGCAGATACCATGCACTTGGCAACTCTACCTCCAGAGAAAAGAAAAATTGATGTTTGGCCAACAAAGCCAGTGGATTTTAGGTACCTAAATATTTGTGGTTGATCATTTTAACTATCTCATGTTGATAAAATGTCATTGGATTGATCTCATGGAAAGTCTCTTTTCCCTCTTTTGCTTTGCCATGCCCCTGATGCCTACTTTTTCAATTTTCTACCCATCTGAATTCTATCATTTTTATTTTCGATCTGACTATGTTGCCCATTTGTTTCATAGAAACCATGGATCAATATGCTTTTGAAATTCAAAAGTTTGGAAATACAGTTTTTTTCCCTTTATCAGAGAATTTTGGGCTAAAGACAGACCGTTTCATTAACATGTTGCGGGATAACGACATAGTTAACGTGAATGAATTACTATCCACCCCGCCCAAGACCAAATCCGGTTTTAGGACTAAGCCCTCATTCAGATGGAAATGCTTTGACAATTTTGTTGCAGGATGATGAAATAGTGGGACTACAGATCTATAAAGATGGTGAATGGATTCTTGTTCAGCCCATCCCTGGTGCCTTGGTTATCAATATTGGGGACATGCTTGAGGTAATGACAATGAAGTCTAATAGCCTTTAGGCCAAAATAGTATGTAGGACCTATGAAAGAATGTTATCTTGTTTAGAAGATTGATTCTATGGGTGTATACTCTGAACTTCTTTAGCCAAGATGTGAATGATTGCCTAGATTTAAGATTTCATGTATAAAAAAAACTCTACCCACTCCATTATTGATTTGTTACTAAGGTTTAATTAATGGGAATTAATGCTTAATTCCACCAGATCGATATCAACTGTAATTTTTGTTTTTGGTATTTTTGTTTAGGTGATAAGCAATGGAATGTATAAGAGCATTGAGCACAAAGCACTCACAAACATGGACATAGATCGAATCTCCATTGCCATGTTTTATGGTCCAAATAAGGAAACAAAAGTGGGTCTTGTGTGAAAATTATATTGCAGTTACTGATTATTAATCTCCTATCTAATATAGATTATTTGACTCTAGAAAATTAATTCACAACAAATATAAAAAATTAACACAACTGCAACTTCACTAATAAAACTTACAGGAAAATCATGCAAAATAATGAACACAATATTTTTGGACAAATTGTCTGTGGAAAAACGCCGAAGGGAAAACCACTACTGCAAATGAGGAATTTTATTAAACTTCAACAAATCAAGAGATACATAAACTACTTGCCTCTTACTGGCAGAGCTCCGACAAGATTCTTCTCTGGGAATTCTTCCATCATTTTTTCCTGTTGAAATTCCACTGTTGTTGGCCCCAACACTATCACTGCACCCTTGCTATCACTGCAAGACTATTTTCTCTCACTGCAAATCTACTTGCTATCACTACAAGTCTTTCTCAAGTGTGTCTACTTTCTATCACTGCAAGTCTACTTGAGTGTATGTTCTCCAAATGCCCATTGATCCCCTTTTATACTTTTCTCATTGGAAAACCAATGGCCATTATTTAATCTCAATCAATGACTAAGATTAAATAGACTCTAACAACCCTAACTAACTAGATTCTAGAAGTCTCTAGAGGAATCAATTATTTAATTACATAATTATCTAGACAACTGACTCCTTTCTAGAAGTCTCTAGAAAATAATTAAATAATTAAATAAACATTTCTTGGGAATGGAGACACCTGTCCAAGCTACATAAATTAACACTCCCTCTTGGTGAGGAAGGTGTTTTGCATGACACCCAACCTATCTCTGAAGAAGATGAATTTTGCCTTCCCCAATGCCTTAGTCAAAATGTCTACTACCTATTGATCTGTAGGTATATATTGTAGCTGAACAATCCCCCGTTGTACACAATCCCTGATGAAATGATATATGATGTCTATATGCTTAGACCTATCATGAAACACTAGATTCTTAGACAATTTGATGCAACTCTTATTGTCACAGTGTATCAGCGTAGTCTCAACCCTCTGACCAAACAAGGCCACTAGCAACTTCTGAAGCCATATTGTCTCACACATCGCCATGCTAGCTGCTATGTTTTCTACCTCTACAGAACTCAAAGCCACGGACTTCTGCTTCCTGCTATACCAAGAGACAACTCCTGATCCCAAACTAAAGCAACGCCCTAAAGTGATTTTCTTGTCCATTGTACTACCTGCCCAATCTATGTCAGTATAGCCTATCAACTTGATACCATCACCTCAAGCATATCTAATCCCATACTCAATTGTACCATGCAAATACCGCAACACATGCTTTTTCGTTGTCTAATGCACTCTCTTCGGCTCAACCATGAATTGACTAAGATAGTTTACTACAAAGGACATATCTAGCCTGGTGTTGACCAAATACATGAGAGACCTAATCAACTGCCTGTATAAGGTGGGGTCTACATCCTTCTCCTTGGATGTATCTACCTTCTCCCAATTCGTGATCATAGGAGTAGGCATGGCTCTACAATCTTCCACCTCAAATCTCCTCAAGATTTCAATGTAGTATTTCCCTTGTCTAAGAAAAATCTCTCCATCTGTCTGCCATACCTCCATGCCTAGAAAGTAGTGCATAAGCCCCAAATCCTTCATCTCGAACTCTACTACAAGGTCCCTCTCGCACTCCTCTATGAGCCCCAGTGAACCTGTCAAAAACAAGTCATCCACATATAGAACAAGAATGAGAACCTCACCTCCAACCACCAAGTAGGAGAGGTTAGCATCCGCTTCACTCTTCACAAAGCCCATTCCCTGCAAGTATCTATCAATGTGCTCATACCACGCCCTGGGAGCCTGCTTGAGTCTATACAAATCTCTCTTCAATCTGCACACATGGGTTGCACTGTTGTGTGCCACAAAGCCCTCAGTTGTTTTATGTATACCTCCTCTTTCAATTCACCATTAAGAAACTTTGTCTTGACATCCATCTGATGGATCTTCCATCCCATCTGTGATGCAAGTGAGATCACGGCTTGTATAGAAGTATACCTGACCACTAGAGCAAATGTCTCCTCATAGTCAATTCCCTCATTTTGAGAGAACACCTTGGCCATGAACCTTGCCTTTTATTTATCGATGCTACCATCTGCATTGTGCTTGATCTTATAGATCCAGCGTGATCCAACCACTGCCCTATCTGTTGGTCTAGGCACAACCTCCCACACATCGTTCTACACTATTGAGGTATATTCCTCAACCATCGCATCTTGCCACACCTACTGCTGTACGGCCTCCTGATAGCTGGAAGGCTCACTATCTACCAACTGACTAACTAAATTCATATAGTCATTATACTTGGCTAGTTGTCTTTGTTGTCTACTACTCATCCTAGGAGCTCCCACAAACTCCTGAGTATCCCTTTGTGACTTTTGGTTCTCACTACCAACTATAGATGATGAAGTATCAACCTCCATGTCTCCCTGATGCATCTCTTGGATCTGTTGCATTTGTTGCTCCATACTCTGTGAACTCTCAGCACCTAAGCCTGTGCTTGTACTAGTAACTATACTCGAGCTTTGGTGCCCTTGATCTAGTTGCACGATCTTTGGAGCTTCTACTGGCTTCTCTCTATGATCACCTATTGGAAAATCTCTGGACCTCCTGAATTCCTTGTCCTCCATGAACTTAACACCACACCACTATCATCCTTCTAGTCCTTGGAATAACACTGATAGTGCCTTTGAGGTTTCATTGTAACCTACAAACTACTCCTTCTAGCATGTAAAATTGGACCTAACTTGAATGTAGGTCCCAATGCATTGTTCCTAAACATCCTGCCTACACCTTTGGGTGGCTTTGTCCACTCCATTCCTGCTTGGTATGCCACCCATGCCCCATGCCCCTTCCCATGGCAGAAGCATCCCAATGCCCTGTAGTTCTTCCTAATGATCAGTTCTCATGCAGCCCCATTCTGCCATGAAAGCCATGGAATGCCCCACCTCCTGATCCTCCTACAACCCTGTATCCCTTTCTCCCTCAGCCCAGTCCTGTCTTGTTCCTGTGTCCTCCCAGCCTAAATCTCTAAATGAAACAAAGTTCCCTATCCTTGGTCTTCAAGAAGTATATCCAGGTCTTCCTGGAGAAATCATTAATAAAAGTAACAAAGTAATCATATCCTCTGAGAGACTTCGTCGACATTGGTCCACATATGTCTGAATGTACTAGATCAAGAACACCCTTGGATCTGGTGTCACTCCTTGGAAAAGTTGCTTTCGCAAACTTCCCCAACACACATTCCTTACATACATCATCATGCTTTGTGCTCACCTCTAGAACATTTTAATCGGGACACAAGCAATTCATGGTGCTTCGTGATGTATATGGCCCATTCTCCTATGCCATAGCCCTCCTTGATCTCTAGAATTACTGCTGCTCATCAGTGCTTATGAGTATCACACTACAACCTGTAAATCCAGATGCTCCTAACTCCAATAGTTGTGGGTGATTTCCAATCCTTGTGCTTGATTAACACATTCGCCCCTCTAAAGAGTACATTGTAACCTTTATCTTAAAGGACAAATATGGAAATTAAATTCATACCCAAGCATGGAAAATGCAACACATCATGAATGAGAATCTCCTTGCCATTCTCCCTCTGAAATAAAATAGTCCCTTTCCCAACTGGATTGAGTTTGGACATGTTCCCCATAGAAATCTATATTCTGATGTCCTCTCCTTATAGATATAGCAATTTCTAACTCCCCGGCTATATGAAATGATGCCCCACTATCTATATACCAGACACCCTGTGAGGTTGAGCTAACCATACAAGCTATGAGTGCAAACTCATCCTCCATTTTGCTAGAGAGCTCATTTGCACTTGCTGAAGCTGCCATTTGCTTCTTGCCTTTCTTTTCGTTCTTTCTTTGTGGGCAATTGTTGACATAGTGGCCAAACTCGTGACAACCATAGCACTTGACTTTAGACAAGCCCTTCTTCTTCTCACTTTGTGGATTTGATCATTTGCTAGACCCCTTCTTTGCTTTCCCCTTTCCTGCTAGGGCAACGTTTTCCTATTCTGCCTCACTTTTTTGACTCTTACTGCTGGTTCCATTGACAAGACTAAGTCTAAGCTCCTTCTGAGTGAAGTCACTCCATAGTCGATCCCAACTCGGTAAGGTGTCTCGTCCATTGATAACTTGAACAAAGACATCCCATTGCTTAGTAAACCCATTTAAGGCTATCTACACTAGCTCGCCATCATTTGGTTTATCTCCAATAGTTTCCAACTCATCCTTGACAAGTCTCGAGTCTAGTGAGGTAACGTGGCATCTTCTCCCTTGTTCATCCGAATATTCCTCAACTTTTCTTTGAGAATCAGCTTCCGGTTAGTGGTAGCATTTTGGTACAGATTCAGAATGGCGTCCCACATCTTCTTCGTTGTATCTAACTCTACGATATGCAAAACAATATGGTCCTTGACACCATCAAGAATCAACCTCCTCACCTTGGCATCTTCCTTCTTATATGCTAAGAGTTGTGTTGGATCTATAGGTACAGCTACAACACTAGTCACATATTCTTTGATACCATTCTCTTCCAGCAATAAAGAAATTTTGGCTTTCCAAACACCAAAATCTGAGACTTCAACTAATCTATCCTGATCTCTTAAACCTGCTAAGGCCATCTCAAAAGATAAAATAATAACAATAAAAATAATTTTGAAGAGGGCAGGAACCCTTCTCTTGTGTTGGAGATTTCCGGTCTCAGCCTCCGAGATCAACTTGATACATACATGTGAGAGTAATTCTGTATTTGGTATATCATTATTAATCTCCTATCTAATATAATTATTTGACTCTAGAAAATTAATTCACAACAAATATCGAAGAATAACAGAACTGCAACTTCACTAATAAAACTCATAGGAAAATCATGCAAAATAATGAACACAGTATTTTTGGAAAGAAAATTCGTGAAAAAACCCCAAAGGGAAAACCATTACTACATATGAGGAATTTTATTAAACTTTAGCAAATCAAGAGATACATAAACTGGTTGCCTCTTACTGGCAGAGCTCCAGCAATATTCTTCTCCGAAAATTCTTCCCTCAATCTTTCCTATTGAAATTCCACTGTTGTTGTCCCCAACACTATCACTACACCCTTGCTATCACTACAAGACTATTTGCTCTCACTACAAATCTACTTGCTATCACTACAAGTCTACTTGAGTGTATGTTCTCCAAATGCCCATTGATCCCCTTTTATACTTTTCTCATTGTAAAACCAATGGCCATGATTTAATCTCAATCAATGGCTAAGATTAAATAGACTCTAACAACCCTAACTAACTAGATTCTAGAAGTCTCTAGAGGAATCAATTATTTAATTACATAATTATCTAGACAACTCACTCCTTTCTAGAAGCCTCTAGAAAATAATAAAATAACTAAATAAGCATTTTTTGGGAATGGAGACACATGTCCAAGCTACATAAATTAACATCCTAATCTCATAGATGAGTTGCATCCCTGTCAATACAGAAGATTCATTTGTGCAGAGTATATGCAAAATTACTTTTCTGGAAGACTTGAAGGGAAGAAGATTGAATTTTCCACAATCAAGTCATAACTTTCTTGATTTGAATATGTTCAATATGGTTAAGACCTAGAGTGGGCAGGAAAAAGATCTACATGTGGTGAACTTCTATCATGGGGTTTTTCGGGCTTTCAATTTAAGCAAGTGATCAGTGACTACTAATGTAATGAATTGCATGATTAAATAATGTTGATTTTCTCTGAGTTCCAGTTTTCAATATGGGTATGAAAGTCATTAAACAAACAGGAAGTGACACTTGATATTAATGAAGTGCACATATGCTGCATATATAGAGATATTGCTAAGAAAAATTAGCAAGCTTTTTACAGAGATATCATGTTGCAACTCACTTCGAATAGGTATCATTTATTAAAAAAAATCTTCACATGTAACTATAAAATTATGGAAGTGTTAGAAGACTTTTTGGTTGTAATCTTCTCGCTTAAAATGGTTTTTTCACTATTATGCTTTTTAATTCTTCTGACAAACATCCCATCAATTATTGAAGTTTGTTTTACTGATTCAAAAATTGAGGTCATAAAATGTTACAACACGTCAAACTGTTGTGACATTATTCTTTCTAGGATGATAAAGATAGAACTGACAAGAGAACCCTGTTACAAAGTATTGGAATGAATCTAAATTAACAAAATAAAAATGTATCCACGAGTGCAATTGGATGGAAAATTTAGTTCTTAATGTAGGCAAACTATTATGTTTGATTGTCATGGAAAATAGCACTCAATTAAAAAGAAATCTTAAAATTTTAAAGTTGGAATTGATAGTTGATAATAAATATTAAAATTATCATGAAAATTATATGAATGAAATAAGATTTTACTCGTCATTTAATGTCAATTTTTACAGTGTTAGGTGTTACAAATTGAGTCATTAGTATATTAAGAAATTAGGATTTTGTAAAAACCATCTTGATTATTATTATTAACAAATTTATATCTATATATCAATGATTCATTCGTAAGTGTCTTGTTTATGTATCTCTTATTAGGGAGGAGAGACTTTGTAGTTCAAACACCAATAAAGAGCCTTAATCCCTTCTTTGTTATGAGATCTTCAATCGCAATTTTAAATCACAACCATTACTTGAGCTTAAACTTCCAATTCAATTCATATAGTATTAGATCAAAGCCAACATTAGTGTGTGAACACACACCAATCAATATAGTGATTAGCATATACAAACTTTCTATGTTCACTTGATAATTGGCTCAATAATACAACACACATACCTAAAGTGACTAGTTCAAACTGGCATCACATATACATAGTATGACTACCTCATACACACATCATAGGTATAATACATCACATATACATAGTGTGAATAATCCATACATAAGGTGATGACTTGTGCATGCATCACATATACACAATGTGACTAGTTCATGCACCCAACACGCATACACAAGGTCAATAACTTATGCATTCATCACATATTGTGGCTATTTCAACAACATCCTAAGTACACATAGTGAATAGCAAGCACAAAGGAATGGTTTCAACCTTACTACATGTACCTTTCCTTTAACTTGGTTCACTAACACATAACCCCTTAAGTACATCCTAGCTAAAAAAAAATATAGGTGCATCCCATACTACATCATAGGTCTCATCCTTTTCCTTTGATCATTATCAATTGTTATGATGAGACAAGCATCCTACTCCACTTGTTGTCATCATTGCTAAGGACACAAGTCTAACATTAAACAATACATGAGGATATTAATACACATATGCACATAGTGATTGGCTCACATATACATGATGATCAGTTGGTAATAAGAAGTGAATGTGACCATACTACATGTATCTTCTTGTAATTAAAAGTGGATGCAATACTACAGCATGCTTCTTCCCATGTTGTTGTTCACTAACACTTACCTTTTAAGTGCATCTCATCCTTAAAAGGACTATTGGTGCATCTCATGCCACAATGGGGATCCTATCCCTTTTTCTTAGTTCATTGTCAACTATTAAGACAAACAAGCATCCCATACTACTTGTGGTCATCATTGACAAATGTGTAAGTGTAACAAAATATAAAATATATAAGTCTATTAATAAGATTTTTGTAACCCAATGAACCATTTAAGTTGGTGGATGTTGACATCTATTGTCTCAATTTCATTTGTAAAGTTACATCCAATCTAGTATAGGGTAGCTATTAGTGTCTATTGCTAGCATGGTACATGTGACATTAAACTAGCTCTATCATACCATGGCTAGCTCATGACATTTGTTACATCTATGCCAATAAGTAGGAGGTATTTTCCATAACATGTCAAGTTATGATATTGCCACCAAGATTCAACCATGTAGTTTTCTAAATCAAACGCATTGACCCATGTTTCATGACTAGTGGTTCACAAGAACCCATCTCTCATGATATTGAATGGTCCACTTAGCACTCTTTATCATGAAATGGAAGTGGAAAAACAAGAACATATATAGAAACTTATACTGAGGCTATTGATCAAGAATATGACATGACAACGATGAAAATACTATAGGAACAAAAGAAACTGCAATAACTATTAAAGAAATATAAAGAGAAAAAAAAAAGAAATATCTTATTGTATTGGTTGATGGCGAAGGTGATGAGGAAGGAGAAAAATATATAATTTTTTTATGTGATTCCTAAAACCCACCCTACTCTTTCAAAATATTTTGGGAAACCTCAAAAAGACCCAATTTTGGAAGTTGTATAGATAGGTAGGACCACAATTTCTACTATTCACATTGGACATAAGGAGGATGTATCCACTATTAGCATGAAAATACCTCATAAATACACTATATAAATAGAGAAACCGACATAAGAAACTACCAAAGGAGAATCACAACCATGAGCTAATAGAACCTCAAAATGACAACTAAATCCCCTAGTCAAGTTCCAAACATCAAATCCCAAGAAGAGTCTTCAATGAAATATTCTTTACACCTATCATGATTTTCTATGTGTAACTCCTTGACTTAGGCATTCCTTTTAGCTTATTTAAAACCCTCCAAAGATTATTTTTGAAAATCATAATAGCATGCCATAGGTTGGTAAATAATTTTTTCAACATGTGTATCTCCCTCTTGTGGCTCTCTTTTGCATCATAGATTCTCTTACATTTTTAATATGGCGTCTTAACTTCTAGATGCTATGATTATTGGTTTAAGAACATGATCTTGAACTCTTTATTTAAAATTAAAGATCTTAGGGAGCTGCATGCCATTGTAACTTGATTTAGTTGGTTAATGTCAAGCTTTATGGCCAAAACTAACTTTTATAGCCCATAAATTACATTTTTGTGTTTTGCAAGGTCGAAACACCCTTCTTAAGACCAAGAATATTGGCATGATATATTTTTTTATGTTCAAATTTGTCAGTTAAGGACATATATCATGGTGATGCAAATTATGGTGACATAATTAGTTCTTGAAGTTTACAATAATCATGTACTAGGAGCATTGACTGTGGTTTGTAACTTGATACTTCTAGTGTTGAGTGCAATTATCATTTTTTTCTTGGAGAGCTCCTAGATATTATAGTGTTATAATTAGAGGTTGTTGGGTTACAAGCTAGTGTCATCCCATGTGGAATAATAGTGATGAGATCAATCCACAAAAAGGTTCCAAATTTGTGTAGAGGTCAAGACAACTATCAACATGAGGACATCTAGTTTATTATACCTAGGTAATTGAGTTCTACATGAGACTAGATGTATTCTTTATCATAATTTTCAAAACTAAGAACTTTATCCTTCACATTTAACTTTGTAAGGATTGTTTCAATTACATTCTCAATTGATATTAATAAATCTAGATTAATTTATGTTGATTTGTGTATATTTAATTAATTAACTTAGAAATTACTTTATGAAAAATATTTTTCCTTTATAGAAATGTAGACTATTTAGTGTAAATTTAACCACTCTAAATGAATGTTACATATGAAATGATTAATAAATACATAATATATTTAATATAATTAAAATACAATATATTTCAGATTAATTTTTTATTATTTTTCTTAAATGTTTAATATTTCAAAACGATATTATAAAAAATATAGCATGTTATTTTATTTTAATTAGGATACAATACTTTCATGTAATTATATTGAGATATAAATGATGGTATGACGTGCATGAAAATTGATATTTAGAGATAATATTTTTTATGGGTAAAATGAAAATTATTAACCTAACATGAGTGAAGTGAAGATGACAATAATTATTAACAAATATTTTTTTATGGAATATTTTGGAGAAATTTGATGACCAATGTATGTGAGTTTTATTTTGATAAGACTATCAAGAAATTAAAATAAATTATAATTAGCAGCTAGTTGAAGATTATGGATGATTCCATGATATAAAAAATGTTGAATTTAAAAGAGCAGAAACAAAGGAAGAAAAATAAAAATATAAAGCAGAGATTCGAATAAAAGAACACAGACACAAGAAATTATAGTGGTTCACCCGAGATAGGCTACATCCACTCTTAACAGCAGGGGATTCTCCTTTTATTAATCATTGGTTTTATAGTACACTTCCAGCCAGTATTACAATTTGCATACACATATATATTGTCTTCATTTTTAACCCTTCTCATAAAGAAGATGTCATACAAATGGCATGCATTGTGGAAGAATTGGTAGTTGCATTAAGGCTACCAAAAAATAGGCAGAGATAATGTTGCATGAGATGTTACAAGAAAATGAGTCAGCTCCAGTGGTTACCAAGCTAACTTCGCTTCACACGTCCAACAATCTCCCACTTGAAGAAAAGTCATATTGGAAATGAAAGCTCAGAGATATCCCCCACAACAGGTTAAGGTCACATCTTTGAAATGTCGAGAGAAGCTCTATAGAATTCAAACTTCTCTTGAATTACAACCTTTGTTAAAGCATCCGCTAGATTTAATTTTGTGTCAATTTTGTGTAGTTGCAACTTGCCTTCATCAAGAACATGGTGAATGAAGTGATACCTTAGCTCTATATGTTTGGTGCAACTATGAAATGCAAAAATTTTGTCCAAATGAATGGCACTATTATTGTCACAAAATAAAGGAAAATCAAATTGCTTACACCATAGTTCGCCCAACAGTTATTGTAACCAGATGATTTCCTTGGCTTCTTCAGTTAGAGCCATGTATTCAGCCTTTGTCGAAGAGAGGGCAATTGTTTGTTGTAAGTGAGATACCCAGTTGATTGTTCCCCCGAAAAAAGTAAAGACATAACTAGTAGTAGACCGCCTCTTATCCAAATCTCTAGCCATGTTTGAATCAATATAACCATGAAGTTGTGTATGGTTTCCTCAAAAACATAAAACATAATTAGTAGTCCCTTTTAAATAACAAAGAATCCACTGAACAACATGCCAATGTGTCTTACCCAGATTACTCATAAATCTGCTCACAACTCCCATTGCATGAGCAATATCCGGTATAGTGCAAATCATAGCATACATGAGGCTACCAACTATAGAAGAATATGGAATATTTTTCATGGATTCTTGCTTCTTTGGAGTTTTCAGACACATGGCTGATGATAGACGGAAGTAATCAGTCAAGGGTGTGCTGATAGGCTTGGCATTTGACATGTTAAACTTGTCCAAAATTTTATAGATGTATTTCTCTTGAGACAATTTAAGTTCTCTTTTATTTCTATCTCTAATTATATTCATGCCAAGAATCTTCTTTGTTGCTCCCAAATCTTTCATGGAAAAATGAAGAGCTAAGTGTTGCTTCAGCTCACTAACAATCCACATACTAGTGCCAGCAACCAACATATCATCAACATAGAGTAAAAGAATTTCAAACTCACCATTAGGAAGCCTCTTGTAATAAACACACAGATCTGATTCACAATGGAAAAACTATTGTTGTGTCATGAAGCCATCAAATTTCAAGTACCATTGCCTTGGAGTTGCTTAAGTCTATAAAAACTCCGCTTCAATCTACAACATAAATGCTCTTGACCTTTTTGCACAAAACCTTTAGGCTACTCCATGCACAGCTCGTCCTCAATATCACCGTGAAGAAATGTTGCTTTGACATCAAGTTGCTTAAGCTCGAGATCCCAAATAGGTGCCATGCCTAAAACAAGACGAATTGTTTGCATTTTTACAACTGGTGAAAAAATTTCATTAAAATCAATACCTTGTTGCTAAACAAAACCTTTCACCACTAATCTGGCTTTATATTTTTGACATCCTCCATCTTCCTCTTTTACACAGTAAACCCATTTGTTTTTCAAAGGCTTTCGATTTGGTGGAAGAGGAACCAAATCCCAAGTATTATTTACCCTCAAAGACTTCATCTCTTTTGTCATTACTTCCATCCACTTCACAGAATCTGTAGATTTACAAGCCTGTTTAAATGTTGCAAGCTTTGTCTCACCACAAAGCAATAATTCAAAATTATCAGAGAACAATAACTCATAATCATTATTTTTTTTTTGGTTTCTTTCTCTTTGAGTAGATCTCCTGAGTGTTGGACTTGGTTCTGGCTGCAAATCACCCTATTGTTTTGCATGTTTGTCATTACTTTGCCTTTGTTTTTGTGTATTGTCTATATTATGTTCTAAATTAATTGTAATAGGACTTCCTCTGTTCCTGCAAAGGGCTATCAATGTTTGTCTTTGGCACCTCAAAGGCTAGCTGCAAACCAAGTGGAGAGCCCAGATTATTGCCAAGGGACTATGATTTGAATGTTGAAGGCAATAGTTGATGGATGAGAGGCTACGAACTGTCAAAGGCAGTGTTTGAAGGAAACATTCTAGTAAAAGGAGGTTGTGCAACATCCAATAAAGGTTGTGAATGACCAATTAGAGGTTGCGTAGGCATTTGGGGAGGCTGCACCAAAAGATTGGGAGGCAACGAACCAATGTTGAGGGGTTGTATTGGATTTTCCTCACCAAGATAGCTATAAAATCAAAAATTGTAGTGTTGTATGCCTCTCGCCTAAAACTCTTTCACAAATCCGTACTGAGAGCATGCACTCTGTGCCTTCAAACAGTTTTGATCTGGGGCTCTTTGGTTGCAATTCATTCTCCCAAGGTGTCAATGGTACCACTTTGATTCTTCGAATGCCATTGTTTACACAAAATTTATCAAACTCCGAAGAGAAGAACTCGCCCCCATTGTTAGTTTTGAGACATTTAATTTTAGTGCCAACTTGATTTTCAACAAGAGCTTTGAAAGCTTTAAATTTTGAAAAAACTTCCAATTTTTTATTCAACATATAAATCCAAATTTTGCGTGTGTAGTCATCGAGAAAAATCAAAAAATAATTTGCACCTCAAAATGATGTTACCTCTATAGGACCAAAGATGTCAGAATGCACAAGTCTCCAATGGAGGGTTTTGCAATGGCTCATCTTCAAAAATTGCTCCAACTCGTTTTGTCATAAAGGTAATGTCTACACAAATCCAAATCAATGGATTTCTTAACTGAATTTGCCCTTCTTGTAGCATAACTTAATCTTTCTTGCTCAGATGCCTCACGCCTTTAAAGCAACCAAAACCCCTATGTTCATAATCAGCTGTAAAAGTCAAGCCCCACTAAGCATCATGATTCCAAAAACATACAACTTCCTAACTTCTTTCCTTTGTAAGAACAAAACACACCTTTGTTACTCAAAAACTCAAACCCAAATTAACATTGAATCCTTGAGTATACAATTGACCTACAGAAATTAAATTTCTTTGGAGTGTAGGAACATGCCTCACGTCCTTCAATAACCATTTATTACCATTTCTCAAGGACAATAACACATCACCCTTTCCTACAATATCACATTCCTTGTTATCACCCAGAAAACTTTTCCAAACATACCTTCCCGATAATTGATAAAAGCACTCTGACACAGAGTAGCATGAAATGAAGCGCCAGAGTCAAGTACCCACGAAGCTATAGTTGTATCACCTGCTAAGAGAATCAAAACACCATCATCAACAACATTAACTTCACTATGACTCACCTTTTCTTGATCCTTTTTGTAGTTCCAACAATTTTTCTTTGCATGTCCCGGTTTTTCACAGAACCAATAAGCTCCAGGCCATCCTCTAGACTTCGATCGTTTCACTGATTTTGACCTTCTACAATCTCTATTTCTTCCTCGTTCTTGACTTCTCCCTCTATTTTTAGTGTTGACAGTAGTTAAGCCATCACCGAAAGAAGGCTCTTGATGTTTCCTTCTCATGTCTTCGCTGAGAAGAGTTGCTGCAACATCATCAAATTTTAACTTGCTTTTGGCAGCCACTGAAGTGCTCACTGCCATCACTACACCTTCCCAACTATTTGGTAAAGAAAATAATAATAAAATAGCCTTAATCTCATCATCCAAGTTAATACCCACAAAAATTAACTAAGTGACTAATGTATTGAATTCTTTTAAATGATTTGACATAATACCCCCTTCTCACATCTTAAAGTTGTACAATTTCTTCATGATAAATACCTTATTTGAAGCTGATGCAATCTCGTAAAGTGAAGATAATTTGTTCCACAACTCCTTCGTAGTCTTCTCAGCTGAGACATTAAAGAGCACATTGCTAGATAGTGATAAGAAAATAGTTGCACGAGCTTTCTAATCCATCTTCTCCCAATCTTCATCTGACATAGAGCCCTTTCCTTTCATTTTTTTGAGCAAAGCAGGTGCGAGGTCTTGCTTGATCAATAATGACTCCATTTGAACTTTCCATAGTCCAAAATTCTGACCTGCAAATTTCTCTATCTTCCATTTTTCTAGATCATCCATGGCTCTAGAAATTGTCTATTGATTTCCCAATGAACCAAGTTTGCAATGAACTTCTTCACCAAGCTCTGATACCAATTGTTGAATTTAAAAGAGCAGAAACAAAGGAAGAAAAACATAAATATAAAACAGAGATTCAGATAAAAGAACACAAACACAAGAAATTATAGTGGGTCACTCGAGATAGGCTACGTCCACTCTTAACAGTAGGGGATTCTCCTTCTATTAATCACTGGTTTTTTAGTACACATCCAACCAGTATTAGAATCTACATACACATATATATTGTCTTCATTTTTAACCCTTCTCATAAAGAAGATGTCATACGAATGGAATGCATTGTGGAATAATCAGCAGTTGCATTAAGGCTACCAAAAAATAGGCAGCAGTAATGTTGCATGAGAGGTTACAAGAAAATGAGTCAGCTCCAACGGTTACCAAGCTGACTTGGCTTCACACGTCCAACAAAAAATTCAGTAGCATCTGTTGACTTCCCACCACGTTCTCAATTTCATCAGAGCGAGATTCTCCCTTCAACTGGATTATTAGATTTAGACTTTATCTAATTTCAGCACTGGATATAATTTCTAAGAGTGCATTGTCAGAATTCAGGAGTGTAGAAGCAAGTAGGTGGATTGTTTAGCTTGAAAAAACTATAATATTTATTTGAGCCTTGGAATTTAATCCCTCTTATGGAACTTCAAAAAGGTTTTCAGTTCCTGTTGTTTAGGAATTAGCATCTCAGAACCTTCACAGCCTTCCTGGAAGTTATATCAGATCAGAGACAGAGCACCCAAATGTCTTTCCTCTTCATCATTTGGGCATCCCCATAATTGATATGGGCATGTTTTTGGGAGATTCAGATCTCTACATGCAAAAGGAATTGGAAAAACTTGGCATGGCATGCCAGCAATGGGGAATTTTTCAGGTTGGCACATCAAAATTGACTATAAAGTCTATTGTAGACTATCCATTGTACTGGGATTAGGTTCCATATTATCTCTATCCTCCTAACTTGCTTATTTTAATAAGATGGTATGTATGTCTGCATGACAGGCTGTGAATCATGGAATTCCTCTATCTCTGACAGAAAGAATGAAGGCTATTGTAAGGGAATTCATTCAACTACCTTTGGAAGAAAAACTAAAATACAAAATACAAGAGATTGAAGGCTATGGCTAGGCTTTTGTAGCCTCTGATGACCAAGTACTCGACTAGGCGGATATGATGTCCTTGACAACTCTGCCTCCAGAGAACAGAAAAATGGATTTTTGGCCAACAAAGCCAATGGATTTTAGGTACCTAAATATTTGTTAATTCATGTTGATAAAATGTCATTGATTGAACTCATGTAAAGACTCTTTTCCCCTCTTCTCATGTACTAGGTCTGTTATGGCTATAACTATGAAAAGCATGTCTACTTCAGTTAAGTCAATTTCAAAACAATTTCTTAGTATAGTAGTATGTTCCTATCCATCTGAGTTTCATCATTTTCATATTCGGTCTAATTATGCTGCTCATTTGTTGAAGAGAAACTGTGGATCAATATGCTCTGGAAACTCAAAAGCTTGGAAATACAATTCTTTGCCTCTTATCAGAGAATGTGGGGATAACGCCAAACTATTTCCTTAAGATGTGTGGGAAAATGAGACAGAGAGTGCGATTGAATTACTACCCGCCCTGCCCAAAACCAGATCTGGTTTTAGGCATAAGCCCTCATTTAGATGGACGTGGTTTGACAGTGTTTTTGCCGGATGATGAGATAGTGGGGCTACAGATCTGTAAGGATGGTGAATGGATTCATGTTCAACCCATCCCTGGTGCCATGGTTATCAATATTGGGGACATTCTTGAGGTAATTATGATGAATTTTAAGATTACATATCAAACTATGTTAACTTGATTCAAAGAATGTTTCTACGGATTTATAATTCTTGGTTTTTAATCTATGTTTTGAATGATTGTCTGGATTTAAGATTTCATCTATGAATACAAAAATCTCCCCACTTCATTCTTGATGCATTACCTAGCTTTAACAATTGGGATTAATGTTTGATGCCACTGGATCAATATCAAAAGTAATTTTTGTTTTTGTATTTTGAATTAGGTGATAAGCAATGGAATATATAAGAGCATTGAGCATAGAGCGGTGACAAACATGGACAGAGATCGAATCTCCATTGCAATGTTTATGGGTCCAAATATTGAAACAGAAGTGGGTCCTGCTCCTAAACTCATAGATGAGTTGCATCCTTATCAATACAAAAGATTCATTCAAGCAGAATATATAAAGCATGCCTTTTCTGGAAAGCTTGATGGGAAGAAGAATATATAATTTGCCAAAATAAAGCCATAACTTTATTGATTTGAATTTATTCAATGTTGGCCTGGATTAACTGATTAAGACAGAAAGTGGCCAGGCAAAAGACCTCCGTTCTATTTGATGATGATCTATCATGAGTTTGTTTGGGCTTTTAATTCGAGCAAGTGAGATGCAATGTAATGGATTGTTGATTGTCTGCGAGCTCTTGTTTTAAACATTGACATGAATGATTGTGATTGGAGCAGGAAGTGGCGCTTGAGATCTATGAACACGTATTAATAAGAGTGACCAATTACTTAGTGAAAATAAAAAAGTTGCAAGTTTTCAATCTTTATTATTTTGGATATTGCTCTTCATCTAAGCAAAGGTGTTTGTGAAGAATTGGATTGTTTTAGTTAAATTTCAAGGATTGAAAATATATTTATTTTCCAAATATGTTTGGGATTTTTATTTATTTATTATTATTATTTTGAGTTAGGTAATGTTTGTCCAAAAAAATTAATTGTATCAAGTGGTTTAGTGGTGTTCTATATGACAACAAGAGAACATACATAAATACTAAAATGTCCATCTATATATTTAAAAAAAATTAAATTAAATTAAAAAAAATAAAATAAAATAAAATAATTATTAAATAATTTAAAATTTATTTTAAATTAAAATAAAATAACTCTTCAATAGAAATAGTTCTTTAAATTAAAATAAAATAAACAATTTTTTAAAAATAATTAAAAAAATATATTAATAAATTAAATTACTCAATGTGATTACTTCATAGAATAATGTCAAAAAAAGGCATAGCAAACAAACTGTCATGCCATAGATAGAATAATTCATGAGGGGTCATTTTTCTACCAGTCACATGTAAATAGAAATGATTACAGTCAAACCATTAATGCCATACATAGAAATGATTTTTAAAGACGCCAAAAGGCACTCAAACACCGTTGAACCCAACAAAAATCCACTGTTGAACAAACAATCTTGCAGGTGAGAGAGGTGGATCAAATTTCTACCGGTCACATGTAAATTCTACAAGGCTTGATATGAGTAAATAGTACATGGCATGACTATATATATATATGTATATGTATATGTATATGTATGTATGTATGTATACAATCTGATAAGAATATATCATTGTATTTACAAAGAATGATATATATTCTTACCAGATATATATATATATATATATAAACAATTTGCTATGATGAAACCCTACACATTCTTGTCAGATTTTATATATATATATACAATCTACTATGATGAAACCCTACACATTCTTATAAGATTATTTTATATATAGATATGCAATATGCTATGATGAAAAGCATATATATATATATATATATATATATATATATATATATATATATATATATATATATATATTATATATATATATATATATATATATATGTATATGTATATATATATATATATATGTATATATATATATATGTATATATACATATATATGTATATATATATATATGTATATATATATATATGTATATATATATATATATGTATATATTGTAATCCAAAAACTGGTCAATAAATTGGGACAAAAATTGTATACCCATTCAAATTCATGATTATTAAAGAGGGATTCAGAATATAACTGTGATATGATTAAAAAATGGGTAATGTTGTTATTATATTTGATGTATGGTATAATGTTGTTATTATTATGTTTGATTTATGATGAATGCAGGTGAAAAAAATGTAACTATGATATCATTAAATAATGGATAATGCTAGGTTGAACAGCTGACTGAAAGAAAAATTATTGGTATGCCTGAAAATAATGTAAACAGTGAGTACATAAATATAAAAGATTATATTGAACAATGAAACAATGTAACTATGATATGATTAAATAATGGATAATGCTAGGTTGAACAACTGACTAAAAGAAAAATTATTGGTATGCCTGAAAATAATGTAAACAGTGAGTACATAAATATAAAAGATTATATTGAACAATGAAACAAACAACATAAATGTAAACATTATGTCTGATAAATATAAAAGAGTTTATTGAATAATGAATCATACAACAAAAATGTAGAACAGTATACCTGAAAATAATGTAACCAGTGAGTACTTAAATATAAAAGATTATATTGAATATTGAAACAGACAAAAGAGGCTGAAAATAATGTAAACATTGAGTACGTAAATATAGAAGAGAATATTGAATAATGAAATAGACTTGACATAAATGTAAATCTAGAGTATACTGATAAATACAAACATGAATTTACTTATTCTAGGTGTACCAACCTGAATAAGCTCCCTTTTAAGAGGAATGCGCAGAAGTTGCCTTAGTAAGCTCTGAAGTCTGCAGAGGATATTTAGTGAAAGGAGAGGAGAATTCATAATGAAAATAACCCTAGAAATTCCCTCTTATAAAATCATTCAAATGGGTAAATTGAATGCATTGAATTGTGGTGGTTGAGTTTCAAATTTGAATTTTTGTGGGAAACAATCTGCCATTTCATTTTGCAGTGGCCATCTATGCCTGAGTTCTATCGTGGCCTTCAGGAAATCAATATTATATTTGGTTTAATTGTCAAAATAGGTGGCTTTATTAAATTCAGTCAGATATATGAATTATACTATGATTTTTGGTATATTAGGGAGCCTTACACCATTAATTGTTTATGCAGGTACCATAAGTAGATGGAGTTAATGCATGAAGATGTCAAGGGAAGTGTGGGTGAATGTGCAATTGATAGCTCATAAAGCTGATCAATGTTTTGTATTATGTTAGAATGTGCACCATTAACTATTTATAATGTTTTAAATTGTGTGACATTGTGCACCATTAACTGTTTATGTATACATGTAAATACAATGCACTATAAGCTTTAAGCCACTTGCAAGGAGTGGTTATTGTAAACATCACTGTACCTTATTTAATTCAGAAATGACTTTATTTTGTGCAAGTTGACTTGTGTTCAAAACATAATTGCACCAATATATGTTTAAATTTTATTTTATTTTGTTGGTTGGTTACAGACTAAGTAGTGAACATATACTGGTGTAATGTCTAATTTTTTATTGGCATAACTAAAAAATTTTAATGACTAAAATGTAAATGGATATTGGGGGGACAGGTGAACGAGGAGTAAATAGCAATCGGATCATGAACGACAATCAGAGGTTTTCCCCTATTTAAAGAGAAAAAAAATGAGCATTTTAAATGAAAGAAGAGTGGGTACATTCTACTTTAGAAAACTGTACAATGGATGTTCCCCTCTATTATGGTATAATAAAATGATTTGTTGTCATTCCATTTTAAAGAATGGTGGGTCCATTTGTTTGCTACTGACATTCTTACAGGTTTCTAGGAAGTTTCTAATGGTTTAAACTTTAAATGCATTCAAGATGGAAGGGAATAAGCATTGAATGAAATAGTCTTTGATTTTCACAACATAACTGGGCTCATCCACATTCAGGAGTATCTAGCAAGTCAATTTCAAACTCTATGATAGGCACTTAAAATTGGATTTTAGTGAGAGAAGTGGGCCCATTGTAAGTTGTGAGCTTTATTCGTCAATATGTGGATACTCAAAATTACTTTTTCATTGCCATGTGAGAGAAGATTAAAGAAATACAAGGCAAGTACCAAAGAGGTGAGCTCATTGTCATTGCCAGACTAATGTGGAAGATACACAAAAAGTTTGCATTGCTACGTGAAAGAAGATTAAAGTAGACATTATGGAAAACAAAACAATGAAGGGGCAGAGTTTATTAGTGAACAAAAGGGTCGTTGTCTATTTAGCCATCAGACTATATTTGATCATGTTTATTAATTTATTAAAAATAAGAATTCAATGCATCTAGTATTTTCAATTAATTAATAAACACAGTCAAATGTGCAATCTGATGGCTGTGTAGACTTGTCGGGAGAAGGGGAAAAAGACAAGGAAGAATGACGGTTATAAAGTGTCATGTTGTCATAAAAAACAATTTTTTAGTCTAGATCAGGAATATTTGGTAGGAATGTTGTAATAACAATATTTATAATTATAGCAGTAGGGTAATATTTTTTGGGGTTATATTAGAAGTTAATAGTTATTTAGAAGTTGAATAGTCATCTTGAAGTAGAATAGACATATCTGAAAGTTAAATCAAAGAGTTATTTTCATATTGTTAAATTTATATATTTTGATTGAAAAATAAGATTTTAGGAGAAGGATGAAGAAGGAATGTAGATTTATATTATTAAATTTCAGTATTTTTATTATTATTTTGAATGTTCATTCTTTTTGTTATTTCAAAAAAAATTCTACTATATAAAAACAAGTTAATATTTTCAATTCACATCAAACAAAAATCTATTCAAATTCAAAATTTATCAAATTTTAAAATTTAAATTTCTTTATTTAAAATATCCCTATTTTATGCCAAAGGCGTAGGTCCTTTATGTGAGCAAAGCTCACTTTCTCCTTCAATCTGCCTAAATGGACAGATATGGCATTGTTGACATTTCCATTTGAGCTAAAGCTCACTTTCTCCTTCAACTGGCCTAAATGGACAGATATGGCATTGTTGATCGGCAAGGCTATGTAATTTGATATAGATGCATGGGCATGGATGCGGCATTTGTTTCTTTCGCCCATCAGTTTTTACGTGCAACCTCTGTCCTTCCTCGCTTCTTTCGCCCACGTATTTTAACGGCAACCTCCTGTCCTTTGTAAATTCTACACATTCTGTATTTAATGGTAACTGCGCCCATTTTTATTCCCTTTACTCTCTTGTTTCCTGCCTTACATTTTTTTTATCCTCTTTAAATTTCATTTTTAACATTATTGTTTTTATATTAAATTTGATTCATTAATAATTGAAGATTTAGTTAATGTTAAATTTTTTTTATAATAGTTGTTTTATTTAAATAATTATTTTTTTAATAATGTTTAAATTTCATTTTGTATATAAAAAATAAAGAACTATTATTTATTTATTTTATTTTATTTACTTGTTTTAGTTTTAATTCTTAGGTAAATGTTAAAACTAAGATAAAATATAAATTATTTTTTAATATTTTATATAATGTAAATTAAATCTTTAAAATGTTATTATTATTATATTTATTATATATTATAGTTTAGATTAAAATTATTAAATACAAATATAAAATTACTATAATTAATAAATAAATTATATTAAATATTAATTAATATATATAGTATATTAATAGTTAGTATACTTATTATTTAATAACTAATATATATATATATATAATAATTAGTTATACTAGTTATTATACTTATTAAAATATAGTTTTTAAATTCGATATACTTAATTTAAATATTACTGTGAATTTAATGATAAATAAATATACTTATAATTAAATATACTTACAAATGTTGATTCTAACCCTAACACAAATGTTGGTTAAGGTTAAAGGTTTCATTTCGGGTTAGGAATAGGGTTCACTTAGGATTAGGGTTAGGTTTTAATTAAGGTTCAATTAGTGTTAGGTTTTGATTAGGGTTACATATAATAAAATTGATAAAGGACAGGGTTATGTATGGAGTTTATTTTTCATGTTATAAAAATTATATAATGGGAACTTAATTAGGACTATGATTCTATTAGCATTAAATTAGCATTAGGGTTAGGGTTAAGATTAAGATTTAGTTATAGTGAGGGTTCAATTAGGATTAGCTATAGGATTAAATTAACATTATTGTTAGGGTTAGGGTTTTAATAAGGTTAGGGTTAAATTAGGGCCAGGGTACAAATACGATTAGGGTTAGGGTTAAATTTCAATTAGTGTTAAGTTTAGGGTCCAATTATAGTAAGATGTAGGGTTCAATTAAGGTTATTATTAGGGTTAGGGTTAGGGATAGATTATTATTAGGGTTAGGATTAAATAAATAAAAATATTCTTTAAATAAAATAAAATAATTTAAAAGGTTAAAATTTATGTATTATATATAATAAATAAAATGCTTAAAATATTTGTACATTCTATATTAATTTTTCTTTATTTTTTATATACAAAATAAAATTTAAACATTATTAAAAAAATAATTATTTAAATAAAACAACTATTATAAAAAAAATTAACATTAACTAAATCTTCAATTATTAATGAATCAAATTTAATATAAAAACAATAATGTTAAAAATGAAATTTAAAGAGGATAAAAAAAAAAACGTAAGGCAGGAAACAAGAGAGTAAAGGGAATAAAAATGGGCGCAGTTACCATTAAATACGGATGGTAGAATGTGCAGAATTTACGAAGGACAGAGGTTGCACGTAAAATACGGTGGGCGAAAGAAACGAGGCAGCCGCATCCATGCCCATGCATCTATGCCCGGTGCAAATTGTCCCCTGCATAACCTTTGCCCTTGCGTCACCCCTGCAAACACATTAAGAATTCGATCAGCCCTTCGGCTTGACGATCATGCAATACAGTACTTGGTGGTAGGCCTTTAGTTACTCTGCTTCCGCCGGCTAGTCCGCATAATTGGGTTTGCAGGTAAACAAATGTCCTTTGCTTGGTGCCCACTGGCTCCTTCTCGGTAACTGCTAATGTCTGCTTAAGCGCTGGTCTTACTGGCCGCTAATACGTACATGGCGATATAGTACTACCCCACTAGTGACTTTTTGCACATAACATCTCTTACTGAACTTGTGCGACAAGGAATTGGAACTGTAAAATCCTCCAAATAGCAGTTTTGACCATTACAATTCTCATTTGCTATGCATTTCATATTACAATTCTCATTTGCTATGCATTTCATATTTTTGTTTCTGCTAATAGAATACATGCTTTTGTAGAACTGAAATAATCCTTAACTAGCTCCTCGGCGTACCCATTGCACACACAGGTGCAATTGCTAGTGATATATATTGATTTGTTTCAATCCCCGTTTGACCGTCCTATCTCCAACCCATCAATAATCTCACAGCCAAAAACAATAATTTGGAGGAATCTAAGATAATACTAACATTTTAAGGCTCGCAGAATTCTTTCTCCTTCTGGTCTCACCTGAACAGCCTTTATTCACATTTCATTTTGTTCCTCCATTTTTTTTAGTGTTAAACACTCTCTTTCTTTTATTAAAAATAATTACAGAATTCAAACTTGGTTGTTATGTTTGGAGAATAAAAGAAACCTTTTAACGTGGCTGATGTGGACCCCCCTAATCTGTCCCGCTTCCCGTTTTCATCCTTAATCCCGCCCAGATCTCCATATGCAACAGATGCGATCGGTTTTCATTTTGCAGCGTACTCCTGGCCTGTGCCAAAATGGGAGCTTTGGAATAGGATATGGACATCCATCAAAGCATAATGGAAGGGCAATTTTTGTTAGTACCTATCACTGTTGGAAATGCTCTTGTAGAAATTTATCCAAAATGTGGAAGATAGACAAGGCACATGAACTGTTTGACAGGATGCCTCAAAGAAATGTGGTCTTCTTGAATGCCATGATTGTCAGACATGCACAAAATGCATTTGTTACAAATGATTTAGAAACTTTCAGCCAAATGCTATTGGCGGGTGTAAATCCAGACTCTCAAAATTTTTGCCAGCAACCTCACAGCCTCTGGAAAAATGGAAGCTTTGGAACAGGGTATGGACATCCATCACAAGATAAACGATGGAGGAATTTTGTCAAATGTTGTAGGTGCAACTGCCCTAGTAGATATTTATGCAAAATTCGGAGGCATAGACTAGGCAGGTGAGCTATTTGACAAAATGCCTCCAAGAATTGTTTACAGAATGCCATGATTGTAGGGTATTTAAAATGTGGAAGCGTAGACAAGGCAAGGCACTTGAACTGTTTGACAGAATGCCTCAAACACACTGTTCTCATGGAATGCCATGATTGCAGGATATTAACAAAATGGATTTGTTTAAAAGGCTTTAGAAACTTCCAACCGAATGCAATCGGCAGGTGTAAAACCAAACTATGCAATCTTTGCCGCCATCCTCCCAGTTTGTGCCAAACGGGAGCTTTGAAACAGGGTATGGACATCCATCAGAGCATAAAGGTAGAGGAATTTTGTTAAGAGCTAGTTAAAACTGTTTGGTAGATATGTATACAAAATGTAGTTACATATATTTTAAAATCTAGAATAATTTTCAGAGTATAGATAATTGTAGTTACAATTTATTATATAAATTAATGAAGATATTTAAGAAGGGAGTTGAGGAAGGTTTAGATAAGGTATATTCTTAAATTAAAAGAAGTGAAATAATACTTTGTGGATAAGCATGATATATGGGACTTGTGATGTTATTAGATTTCACCAGCTATAGAACCTTTAGATTGAATTAAACATCTACCTTTACAATTTCTTTTATTGTAAACAAGGGAACTTATGTATGTTATTTTTATACATAATGAAGCCAATGTCTATTTTTTACACTTACTATTAGATGAGAACACATGTGGTTATCTCTTGGTCTTGCATGATTCTATCTTATCTATTGTTATTTGTTTAGGATAGTTGTCCACTTCTAAAATGTATGCTCCTGTTAAATAATATATATTTGGCATTAGAACAGTGTTAGTGAGCACTTTTTGGAGTCTGCTATGATAGGATTCAAGTTTAACCTTGATCAAGACATTTTTTATTTACATGTAAGAGTTTGAAAGTATCAAAGGTACACAAGATATAATATGCCTAGAACAATGTACATTTATACAAATGTAAATGCTCTAAATTATCTGGTGCTCTCTATGATGTAATGACATGATCTAATCAATAATTGGTTAGTAATCTAAGACTTGTCTTTATATATGATGCCTTAAATGTCGAGTTTAAATATTTTTGTAGTCTAGATGACAACCAATAGTCTACTTTTGGAAAGGACTTAGCTTAAGATAAGTACAACTTATGCTTGGATAAGGTAAACATGATCACATGTGTAACAAAGAGATGAAATCACATGCATCTTTTTTGGTCCCCATAGATCCTTGACTTTTCATTCCTAGTTCTAGACCAAGATCATTTTTATCCTCCAAAAGATTTCGTGGAAGATGCTAAAACCTTCATAAAAATCAGTAACCTCAAAAACTCAGCAATTACAATGGTGAACATGTAAATAATCAATATTCACCCCTTTTCTGAATACCCAAGTGCAAAATAGAAAGGCTAGAGCTAACAATGCATCATTGAACATATTTTCAACTGCAATGTTCATCGTTTCTTCTAAATCTATGAAAGTAGGGGCTGTCTGTAAATAATTTAACCATCACATTTATGTTTGTATGAAACAACAAAGTGAGTGGTACAAAAACATAAAACTTGAAACTAGAACTTCACTTCATTGCAAAATGAGGTAGACATGACTTAGTTTATAAGCTCCACATGCTTTGTTGGAAACCCTTTTCT
Source organism: Sequoia sempervirens (assembly GCA_007258455.2). Lineage (NCBI taxonomy): Eukaryota > Viridiplantae > Streptophyta > Pinopsida > Cupressales > Cupressaceae > Sequoia > Sequoia sempervirens. The sequence continues at coordinate 36,255 of VDFB02005375.1, forward strand.
TGTCACATCATATTATCATCTTTAAGACATAACCCTTGAGAAATCATAATACTAAATTAATAAAAAACTCAACAATATTGTGTGTTACTACATTTTGATTAATAATTATTTTAATGAAAAAGTGAGTCTCTAATGTTGAATAACCAATGACAATTGATTGCATGTTCTCTTAAACTATACAAATCTATGTCAAATATAAATGATATTCAAAACCATCTGTCCAAATTCTACTATTTCAAATCCAACCTAAATTCGTGCCAAAAACAAATGCTTGCATCCTTATAGACAAAGTCTTATAAAATATGCAAAAATCAAAAAGTCAATAACAATACCCAGATAACTTCAAACGTAAAAGAACTGAGAGCTTACCCATCACAAGATATTTTTTCTTGAAGGGATTGAAGTTCAATCTCTGTTGCTTTTGCAGACTTCCAAAGATGTTCAAATCTCTGAGTTGTCTCTGACGTTCAAGCCATACTGCTGGACAGGTTTATGGAAAGTACCCAAATGGAGGATCTCATCAATTTGAGTTTTGGAAAGATGGGTGTAGCTTCCAAAGAAAGTAAATTAATGGAGCGATGCTTTCGATAAGACCCTTTCAAAGAAAATTTATTGATCTGGCAGCCTCATTCCATGGCAAAGCCTCCGTCAATTTCCCCAAATGGTTCTCCGTCATATTTAAGAGAGATTTGGTACATTCCCGGTCAAGGACAGATTTGTGAAAGATCCGTTCGGCAGGGGTCCCATGGAACTGATAGAGAGATTATTTTTTGGATTTAAAGGTTTGTGAGAATAAAATTTAGTAAATTATGTGTAAGAAAACAGGGGTCTTTATTTTATAAATTTTAGATAAATTATAAAGAATGAAAGTTATCAAAATGAAGTTAGAAGAGAATTGTAAAAGTAAACAGTACTAAAAATTATAAGGCAGTCATGAGGAGGGTTGAAAGAAGGGACAATAAAAATGTATTTCATAAATTGAAACTCTTCAGCATTGATCATGGCTTGTGACAAATTCATAATGCATCTGAAATTTGTTAACATTTTATCTATGATGTTTTAAATTTAATTATATAATTATAGATTTGACTGTTTTTATTGTTAAACAGTAATTATAAGACTATTAACTTATTAAAATTTTCAACTTGTCTATTATTATAAAATTCAAGAAACCTCCTACTAATGAAAAATCTTAAAATTGGTTAACAACACCTAGTAAAATATTTTATAAAACCCCTTCCATACAACAAAACTCTTAAGGTTAATGGCAAGGAAAAGATTATTATTAACATATTTTATCTATAACTAAGAGGCACAACTTTGAGTACATAGTAGTAGGCGAAGTTTAGGGAGAGAAAACGTGACAATTATCTTACTATTTGATAAAGCATTAGACACGTAAAATTAGATATTTCCAAATTCTTATATTAATTTAATTTGCCACACTCAAAAAAATACAAGGGGTAAATTTGATAAGTGTATGATTGTATTTAGTCAATTGTAAAATACAATCAAATTTTTAGAAACATGATTGTATGAAAGATAAGATTTTGTATAGATCATTTTATAATATCCACGTATCTCTAATAAATGTGATATATTATATTTAAATAAAATATTTTTTAAATAGTTGAATGACAATTTTGAATAGATACTTATCACAAATAAATACTTGAATAAAAATCTTGGAGATAGGGAACCACTACTTGATTCAAATGAAAAAACAAGTTAAAGGTTTTACTATATATATAATTGGTTAATGTGTAATTATCTTGGTTTGACGTTTTTTAATTTATAAATGTCTAGTTTTCAATTCAAGTCAAAATAAATTTAGGTCAATGGTTTTTAATATAGGTTATTAAGTTATATGTAAGCCCCTTAAGTTGAAATTTTTTAAGTAGCATGGAAATCCATTATAGTGTCTAAGTTGGCTTATTTCACTTTAGTTGTTCTTTATTAAGGTTTGTCTTTGGGATCTTGATTGGTGTATTAAGGGGTTTTAATTGCCAAGTATTTAGCATGTGGGTATTTGGAGACCCTTAAGACATTTATTTTGGTTTGCTAAAGAACTCAATCTTAAAGTGATTTTTTCAGACATTTTTGGCTTAAGTCTTTTTCCTAGCATAATATGGTCTTATGGTGGGATTAGCTAATATTTTTACTTGTCAAGTTCAACCAATTTTGACATACTTTTTAAATGAAAAGTTTGTTCTCAAATTAAGAAGTCAAAAATTCATCTCTTTCCTTTAATTTTTTTGATAAAGGAAAAAATGGAGTTTTGAAGGGACCCAAAACCCTTTACAAAAAAGAACAAGGCTACAAAAAAGACAGCCTACAGCCAGCCAAAAACTAGCTCCCAAACAAGACCTTTCAAGATTTACATTTAACACTATTCTTGTGGGAGCGAAGAGACATGTCAAAAGAAGGCCTAGTGATTTTTACTTTCTTTCCCTTTACAGTAGTCCAATCTTCTTCCACTTGTGCCGCCTTATCAAGCTAGGCCAACTCTCTATTATCCTGAAGAAGAATGTCAGCCGCCATAGGCTTACAAATTTCATAATTGTTCCTTTGTGCAGACAAAGACTTATCTTAAGAGCCATCAGACATGGAAGTCATTGCGCTAACACCAGGACTGACAGCTAGAGACCTAACACTTGCTCAATAGGGGAAGCCATAGCAGCCTCGTCATTTGGGACATCCCAAGAGGATGTCCTAAGACCCCGTGATTCAAAAGCAACCACCTCAGAGAAACGTTTCTAATTAATAAACATTTCTCTACGTGTACCAAGAAAATTATCATTTCTAATGTTTTTTGCAAGTTTGAGGGCAAGCTAAGAAGGAAACATAAGAAGTTGCACATTTATAGGTTTTTCTTGATCACTAAGGTAATTCCCTTTGTCAAATTCACCTTGGTGTGCTCACATAGTATCTACCATAGGGCCAAAGGAAAGGATTTAATGGAAATGTATCTTGTTAGTCCCAAGGTAGCATTAAGGAGTCTCTACCTCCTCTTGCATTCTACATTAGTTGGTTTCTCACACCTCTAACAATTTTCTCCTTCTCAATGTGTTCTTAGCAATAGATGTCAAGGCCTCCTCTAGGTAGTGATAATAAATGTTTCCATACAAACTTTCTTGTTTCTTGAAAATTGTCATAAATTCATGAAATAAATTAACCAAATTCAACTAATTTTATAGTATATCATGATACATGTAATAATATAATTTTATTCCAATTAGAGTAAGGACTATAAATCATAATAAGGACTATTTTCTTAGCATTTTGTAAATACATATTAGTTTACAAGAGACTAATGGTTATCAAGATGTATGGAGGGGGAGCATCATCTGAGCACTTTACCTCTAACTATAGACTATATGTTCCTCCACTCAAATTACTACTAAAAGTGGTCCAATCCTTCAATAAGAGTGGAAAATACATTTGACATCTACACTAAAACCAAATTCAAGAACTCATTGTATAACTTACTATCACTAACATATGAACTCATTGTATAACTTACTATCACTAACATATGTAGTCATGCATATAGACCTTAGATACCCATAGCTACAAATGAATTTTGACTAAGATGCAACTCTTAATGTACTATGAATTAATGATGCATACAGTTTTATAGCATCATTTTGGTCAAAGATTTTCAACTATAATTCACATTTAAATGTAGTTCATCTATTCATGACACTACTATCTTTTACTTGACTCCTCTAAAATAATCTTGAAAAGGAGTATAATGCATAGAACAACATACTATTTTTATAATTTAACAACTACCATTTGCTTGGCATACTATGCCCTTGAGTTGGTTTAATTTTTTTTTTTTTAATTTTATTTATTATCAATTTGCAATGCTAAAATGTTAGTAACTATGTTTCAATAACATTATTTTTAATGTATGAATCAATTCCACATCTATATATGTATGATATCTAGTTTTGTTAATCTGCATTTATATTTTCCATCTCTAGAGAAAAATAATAACTAATAGAATAAATATATACTATGTATGTGTGCATTCACATATTTGTTTGTTAGCTTTATTTTTGGTTGTAAAGTTTTGGGCATTACAAAAGTGATAAAAGGTGGTTGTTTATATAGAAGTAAAATGAGAGAGTTCTTGAAGTTGAAAGAGGGGGTCACAAAGATCCTCTAGACAAATTAACAAGCTCTCAACCAAGAATGACACTACGGTATGTGTACATCCCCACAACACGTTCGCTTCTCATATATACCAAAAAATGAGACTATCACAAAAGACTACTAAGGACCTACTAATCAATCTGATAACCAAACTCATGAGATTTAGGGAAACAAACAAATTATAGCAAAGTTTAATAGAATAAACTAAATGAAAAATGGATGATAAAACAAGAAGGTAAGAAAACACTCGTAAGAATTCCAAGAATGAAACCTCCAAAAAAGATGCTTCTTCAATATCTACACTCATAAGATCAAGAGAAAATGTTGAGGCTATTTAAGGGTTTTCCTTAGTCAAACCTCCACATTGGTGTTTCTAACTCCACAAAAACCCAGATATGATTGGGATAGAAAGATAGACAAGATAAAGAAAGATAAAAGTGTTAGAATAACATGCTAACAAGATAAATAGACAATGCAATAAAGAAACTACAATTACCATCCTTTAGCAAATGAGAACACTAAAAGGAAGAAGTTGTAATATCCAAGATTGAAAGAGCAACATAGAGTGTCTTGTGAGAGCAAGAGACTGTGACAAAGATAGTATAATGGAACTGCTATGGTAGAGAAAGAGGAAAAGAATAGAAAACCGATAGAGAAGAATGGTGGCTTGAAACATTGAGTGAGATAATTCAAGAAATAGATGAAAATGAAGTGTTTTATGAAAGTATATGCATGCAAGGGTTGTCCCAACACATAGCTTGCAAGCTAGTAGAGGCATTTGTTTTCCTGGTAGATGGGAAACATAATGTCTCAATGGCTACTACAATTGAGAATATATTCAAGATGTGCATGCGGTGTGTACACATTTGTGCAACATGCATTTGTTCGAGACATAAACTCACCTTAATGGTTGGAAACGAATGGGTTAAGAATTAAATTAAGGTTGGATAAAAAGGGACATTGCATTATCGAATTTAATTTATCTAAAGGAGGCTTATGGAATGTGAAATTGCATAGGATGCATTTTTGACATTACACATATACTCCATAAATTACTTTTGAAATGGATATAAATGAAATCTCATACTTCTATATTCTATATCAAACTTCAAGCAACTACAAGTAGTGGGTAATCTAAAAATAATCATAAGAATAAATCAAAATTCTCTGAATATATTAGAAAAGGTAGGTTAAATGTACAATAATATAATTCAAAACTCATTGTTACTTGATAATCCCACCTAGATAATGGCCACTTAAGGCCTCCTTTTGGTCCCCCATATCCGAAGATTCTTTAAAATTGGATTATAAATGGAATCTTATACTTTTATACTCTATATAACACCTTGAACAACTAAAACCTAAAAAGAAATGCAATAACATATACTCCATAAATTACTTCTAAAATGGATACAAATAAAATCTCATACTTCTATACTCTATTTCACACTAGAAGCAATGGACAATCTAAAAATAATCATAAGAATAAATGCAAATTCTCTTAATATATTAGAAAAAGTAGATTAAATATACAATAATATTGTTCAAAACCCATTGTTACTTGATGAACCCACCTTGGTGATTATTGAAACTAAAATCATGGAGAACATTCAATTGGACTTTATCATTAGAAAACTTTCTACTAATACAGAATTTCATTATAATATTTATTGAGATTTTTTTAATTGATAAAATAATTATATATAAATAAGAGATTTTTTACAATATTGACACTCGATATATATTTTTAATTCTAAGTTTTCAAATTTAATTTTTGAGGCAAACATTGTATTGTTTTGCATCTAAAAGATGAATCTAATCATATCAAACGTTTATGAAAGTTCATACATAGAAAGTCAAAATTGAAAACTTAAAGATAGAGAAAGGGAGGGTATTGTATTATCTACCATGTCAAAATTTCAGATCTTGTCAATGTAATTGTATAAATGAAGATGATCTTAATGAAATCCCATTTTAAATTTTAATTGTGTTAGTTATAGATAAAATTAATGTTACTTTTTCATTGGCGTGTGAGAGAAGATTAAAGAAATAAAAGGCAATTTCCAAAGAGGTGGGCCCATTGTCATTGAAGGTGCACACAAAGTTTTCATTGGCACGTGAAAGAAGATTAAATTAAGGAAAAAAAAACAATGAAGGGATAGAGTTTAATAGGGGAGAGGACCCAGTACCTGAGCATGTTTCAATAGTTGTGATAGTAGTTGTTTATATAATGCCCAATGTTTTTATCAATATTGGACCAATAGTTGTGACTTTAAAGTTGTTAGTGTTGTTGATGACTACCCATAATTAAACAAAATGTATTCCTTTGATCTAAAAAGCAACCAATCATGTGATTCCACATCAGCGCTCAATAAAACATGTTGTGAATTCACAAGTATTGGTCTCACTTTTTTTTTGGGCCTTTTTGGACACCTTGAAAAAAAGCATGCTGATGTGGCCTTGAAACCTTAGTTATAAGCAGGGGACTTGCCAAGTAAGCTGCTGTAAAAAATTGGGAGTGATTTGAAATTTCCAAGTAGGATAATTAGAAGCGCGAAGTTAGGGTGCACAACTATTGGGTCCTCTCCCCTAGTGCACACACAAAACCACGCGAAAAGGGACAAAATTCATAAACAACATTCTTTATCCGAACAAATGATGTAAGAACGTCGTATGAAAGGAGTATTTGGTCGGTACATTGATTTTTTTTTTTAAATATAATGTTGTAATATTAATATTTATAACTTTTGTAGTAGGATAATACTTTTTGGGGTTATATTAGAAGTTAAATAGTTATTTGAAAATTGAATAGTCATTTTGAAGTAGAATAGTCATTTCAAGTTGAATTGAAGGGTTATTTTCATATTATTAAATTTGAAGAACAAAATTGGAGGAAAATGATGAAGAAGGAATGTAGATTTATATTATTCAATTTCAATACTTTTATTCTTATTTTGACTATTCATTCTTTTTGTTATTTCTAAAGTTTGATAGTCATATAAGTGCAAGTTAATATTTTCAATTCACACCAAACAAAAAATTATTCAAATTCAAGATCTAACAAGTTTTAAAATTCAAATTTCTTCTTTATTAAAATATCCCTATTATATATATATATATATATATATATATATATTTGCTTCAATCCCCATCTTTTCATCCTCAGTTTCTATGGACACCATTTCTACATTCATGATGTTTCACCATCTTATATCTCTCCAACCCATCAATAATCTCATAGCCAAAGACAATATTATGCATGAATCTAGGATAATACTAACATTTTAAGACTCACATGCATCCTTTTTCCTTCTGATCTCACCTAAATAACCTTTATATTCACATTTCATTTTGTTCCTCCTTTTTAAGTGTTAAACACTCTCTTTCTCTTTTGTTAAGAGATAATTACACATGAAAGGAAGAATTCAAACTTGGTTGTTATGTTTGGAGAATAAAAGAAATATTTATATTATAATTTTGCTAATGACTATTTATGTCAAACATGGAAGCACATAATTGTTCAGAACTATCATCCAATGCATAAAACTACTGGAACATGTTTATTTGTATCATTAATAAGGAGAGTACAATATCTTTTATACGAAGAGGAAGACTCTATTTTGCAACTATACTCAAACTTGAAAGGCTCAATCGCATATACATCGATGGTGATAGCATTGTTCGCTAAAAGTCCATGTTTCATGTTGTTCATTACATGGAGCCCTTGATCATTGCTATTTATAGTCTTCTTGATTTCCATAAAGAGTTGGGTTTAACTGACACCCTCTTAGCATTTACAGCTTAGGTGGTTGATGTGGGGCCCTCCTAACCTGTCTCACTTCCTGTTTTCATCCTAATCTAGTCCAAGTTTAATTCTTTTTAAACTATTTCTCCTGCCCACTCTTAACATTGATGACTTAGGTGGCTGATGTGGGCCCTCCTAACCTATCCCACTTCCAATTTTAAAATCCATATAATTCCACCCAAGTTTAATTTTCTTAAACTATTTCTCCTTCCCGTAAGATCTCCATATGCAACAAATGTAATTGGCCTTTATTTTGTAGCGTACTCCTACTTTGTGCCAAAATCGAATATTTGGAATAGGATATGGATATCCATCAAAGCATAATGGAAAGGAATTTTTTTTGTTAGATATCACAATTGGAAATGCTTTGGTAGAAATTTATCCAAAATTTGAAAGCATACACAAGGCACATGAACTGCTTAACATGATGTATCAAAGAAATGTGGTCTCATTGAATGCCATGATTTACAGATATGTACAAAATGAATTTGTTACAAATGATTTAGAAACTTTTATCCAAATGCGATTGGCAAGTGTAAATATAGACTCTCACAATTTTTGTTGGCAACCTCACAACCTCTGCAAAAATGGGAGCTTTGGAACAGGGTATGGCCATCCATCACAAGATGGAGGAATTTTATCAAATGTTGTAGCTGCAACTGGCCTAGTAGATATGTATGCAAAATTTGGAAGCATAGACGAGGCACGTGAGCTATTTGACAAAATGCCATGATTGTAGTGTTGCAAGTATGAATGAGTATGGTGGTGTTGTCATTAATGTTGTTGTTTATGTCAATATAGTGTAGATTGTTGCAGAGAAAGGAATCAAGTGATTGCAAGTTGTGCATGTATAGTTGATATATTGTTGAGATGTTGTGAGTACATGGAGCTATCTTTATGGAGTTGCAAGTATGTTGATATGTTGAGTTTCCAAGTGCTTTTGAGAAATAGTGAAGAAAAAGTTGGGTGTGTGTTTAGAATGAGCTCTGGTTTGTGCTTTGCATTTCTTTTGTGTTGATCCTATGCTTGTGTGGATCTAAAGTGTTATTTATGGGCATCCTTGGGTGATATATCTTGGATTAGAGCTTATGGTTTGTTGGAGAGTGAATTTTTTTTTCACCAATGTGTGAACTAGTCTGGCAAAGTTATTTGTTTGTGGACTGGGAGAAATGTATCTGCTTCATAGTCCTCTGTTGGTTTGTCTTAGGTCTTATGGATCTGGAAGATGTCTTGTAAAAGGTTTTATTTGTGTTCTGGAAAAGGTGTTCATGGTTTGGTGCTCCAAAAGACAAGTTTTAGAGTTATTGTGTGTCTATATAGTCTAGATGAACTAATGGGAAGTGTTATGTGTATGAAGTTTGTTGCATTTGTTGCAGATGAATCTGAAGGCATTTGAGATGTGTTCTCATGCATGGTGAAGCGTGTTATGTGGTTTGCATGTTATCTTCTCATTTCGGAAGAGTGTACTTCAAAGTGTAAGGAAAGCAGAGGTGCGGAAACACTTTCCTAATGTCAAATCCACAAGGCAGAATGCAATGCAGGGATTTTAATTTTCCAATTATAATCTAGTTAAGACACACATGAAAGATTTACAGAAATAAAGCAAATACACAAAGACAACTAAACAATAGATTTACGTGGGAAAAACCTTTCGGGAAAAAACCCAACACACCAAGCTGAATCTCTTTGTATTACAATAACAACAAAATTACATACAATCAAAAATATAACTCTCTGGTATTTCACAGTAGCTTAATTCATTGTTCATCAGTTACAGGCAATGCTCTCAACAACTCGAAACACTCATCCACATAATTCTTAACACATTTTGATTTTATTCTCTTGTTGATCCTTATTCGCCAATGCTCCATCGAGGAAAGTTTCCATGCCCTCTTCAGATTTTTCCTTGCATGCAGTTTTCTCTAGCATTGCAACTGATGAAAAAATCCAACCGTCATCCTTTTGAAAATGCTTCCTCTGATTGGTCCACGATGCTCCACATAGGATGGTCAAACTGGTTAAGGGCGTTCAACTTTGTTGGCATATCAGTGACACAATAACAGTGTCTCCCCGATCCCACAAAGTAATCAGCTTAAGTCTCCAACAGTCGGCAAGAGGTTTCAACAAATGCCATGAGTCATACCGAGTCCATCAACATTCAATATGTTTCTATCGGCACAAGATTCCTCTATCAACAAGACGTTTTACCAATGCTTGCAAGTCATGTCGAACTCAGAGAGACCATCGGCAAGACATACCGATCTTGCCAAGACCTCATGTAAAGAAGTCTTTGAGTCATGTCGTCATGTGTTTTCCATTCAGCATAACTATCACTCTTTAGTGAGACCCATATCGAAGACACAAGTCATATCAATATCTACTTTTCCATCGGCAATACTTCTGCAGATCGCCAAGACTTTCCACCAATCACTTCACGTTACATTGATAATCACCAAGTAGATCCCGAAGACTATCGGCGTGACTTATCCAACTCGCTAAGACTTCATAATGAATTCTTTTGACACCACGAATGCACTAGGTCTTATCTCTATTGGCGAGACCACTTTTCATCATTGGAACATCTCATCGAGCATTACCAAGTCTTACCAAGTCGACAAGACTTATGCCTTTCATCGAGACCACATACCAAGCGCCTATGTCTTGCCAAGTTGGCAAGACATTTGACTTCACGAAGACCTTTCACCGGGCACCAAGAGTTACTCTGATGACCACATGCTATCAATAGGACAACCTCCAGTCATTGAGAGATCTCCTCGAGATCCTTGTGTTAGCCTGATAGCAAAATGCTATCGGTGAGACTTTCACCATTTGCTGGGACTTCTCTCTGACACCCGTGAGTTAGCCCGATAAGATCAAAAAATCACCCAGAGAACTCCATTCGACAAAAGGTCACACCAAATGCACCTAGTTACAGCGATAGACTTTATTCAGCAAGACATCACCGCTGTCTTGGCGACATGAGCTTATCAGGAAGATTTAGAACAGTTAGTCGGCCAGACATGAACAATGTCATGACTTTTCCCTTCAGGAGTTCCATGTTAGTAAGGATTGAGGCACATATTCCAACAAGCTCCCACTTGATGAAGATCTTACTAACACCTCCATAGCATAATGAAACTACTAAAATTCATGGGCCAAGAGGCCCATCGAACTGGCACACCACCTAAACTTGTCTGTGCTCACAGGCTTAGTCAATGCATCTACAACATTCTCCAGATTATCCACTTTCTCCAAAGAGACCTTCCCATCCTCCACCATATCTCGTACAAAGTGATACTGTACATCTATATGTTTCGTCCTAGCATGGAAAGTAGGATTCTTTGCCAAACATATAGCACTCTGACTGTTACAGTAAATAGTAATCTTTCTTGCATCAAAACCAATGTTAGAACACAAACATTTTAACCAAATAGCTTCTTTATAGGCATGTGTTTCTGCCATGTATTCTACCTCTGTAGTGGATAAAGTGACTACAGCTTGTTGCTTGCTCATCCAACTTACTGCACCACCATTCATCATGAAAATATATCCACTGGTGGATGTTCTGCTATCAATGTCCCCTGCCCAATCAGAGTCCACATAACCTCGAATACTAAGAGTCTCGAGATTCAACCAAGTTACCATG
>VDFB02005377.1:0-46661 GCA_007258455.2 Sequoia sempervirens
CTTATACAAAGTATAGAAATCCAAAAGTGTCAAGCAATTAGAGTTAAGCCAAGAAAGGGATCCACATATCTTATACATCTCGACTCCATTTACCCAGGAATATGCACTGATCACACTCATTTCAAAACGAATGCTCTATAAAAACCTTATTTACACATTCAACTTTCAAACATTTATAGTAGGATTAGTTGTTAGCTTTGCATCTATTTCACCTTTACATGTCATTGCATGGATAGATTTCCCAAGCTAGCAAGTACACACACCCTTTAAATTTCCTTATTTATTAAGGTTCACCCACCTAGGTCTAGCAAAGCTTGAAGTGTAGGGAGTTCTAAACCATATTGGTTAACTCCATTCATTGGCTAAAACATTACAAACTTGACAGTAAAGCCTAGCATCCTCTTAGGGTTTGTAATCTGCAATTTTGGGAACCAACAGATTGGCGACTCTACTAAGGACTAGCCTAGTCAACTCTAAATTGAAATTGTTCCATTATAGATTCATTAAACTTCACATTTGTGTAATTGCACCTTCATAGGACTAAGTAGAAGATTCCCTAAATAATTTCATTAAATCCATATCATTTTCTCACTTTTGAAAAACTAGGTGGCTACTCTACGAAATATTTTGAAATTATTGCATTAAAGATAATTTGAAGTATACATCAGAAAGAGTGAGCTCTAGGCATCAGAGTATCACAGTCTCCCACAACATGGATAGTAGAAGGTCCCTACACAAGGGAAGTCCAAAGAAAGATGAAAAAAATGGAATGATAAGAAATCCCCCCCATTTTCAAAAGGCCATAATAAGAAAGGTGGGACAACATCAACTCCACCAGAAGTAACACAAAATAGTAACCATGTCATCAGCAAAATACATCAAAACAACCTTTCACAGTGCATAATAGGTTTAGTCCTTTACATGAATCAGAATTTCACAATGATGAAGGATATCAACTAAGGCACCACCATACTCAGCCTGAACATAGTAGCTTCAATAATATTTTCCATTTTGAGATCGATCCACAAAAGATGAATGAGTTTGAAGAACAAATGGAAATTGAAAGGATATGAAACTAAAGAGAGTATGATTACATAATGGCACTTCAACAAGGTGAAGAAGCCCAATATGAGTTCATGGATTAGATGGTATCCATAAAGACTCATAATATTCCACTGAAAGACACACAAACTGCTAAGGAGGTACAAAAAGACCTACAAAAACTATAGGAAGAACTCAAGTTAGCTAAACTTAAGGAAAAAGAAGAATGAATAAAAAAAGAGTTAAAATAGATAAAATCTTGATGTACAACAAGTAATTCAAAATATGCACTACCCCACAAGTAGGGTGGGCATGCCAGCACAAGTAATTTACAGGGGTCACACCAGAACATAAGTGTTCCAAAGGCTCCAAAAACGCCTCACAATGCATCAGGAAATCCAAGCAATAAAAATTATGTGCAACAGAACATTCCACCACAAACCTCACAACCATAAAATATCTATACCACTTCCCAACCCATCACTAATAGTTACCCACCTCTTGGTCAGCAGTATGTCCCACCTCAAAAACATTATATACCTCAACAAAATTTGCAAGGTAATTCATACTCTCACCAAAATGTACAACAACATGTACCTCACCATCAATATCAACAAGGCCCTCAATACCAACCCAACCAACCTAACCAAAACCCCTACTTGCAAGGACCCCTAAATATAAATAGATATAGGAAACTAGATTTGTCTAGATCCAATTAGTAGTGATCTGAGGAATGTAATCCCAAATTTTCTTAGGAATCATGTCATCACAACATAAGAACATATAAGAAATTTTGATGTAGTTATGGATGAATACAATGTACAATATAAAGATGTCCTCATGAAGTTATTCATGATGTCCCTATTTGAAGATGCCAGGGACTGGTATAAGAACCTACTCGATGCTTTGATCAGTTCTTTGGTAGATTTCAAAGATCAATTCAAGGAGAAATATGGAAGTCATTTTGACCCAAATTTTTTTGTACATGAATTGACAGGTATTCAAAAATACCATAATGAATCAATTGTTGATTTCAACCAAATATTCTTAAAGTTGTTCAACAAAATATCACTTGGATCAAAACCCCTAGTTGCATGGTCCTAACCCTTTACCTGAACACCTTTGATCCTAAGACTAGGTATCAGATAAAAAATAGAGCTCCCAATACCCTTGGAGAAGCTTAGAAAGCTACTATCAGCATTGATAATAATAGGAAAGTTGCAAGAATAATTAGAAAGAGAGATAATACTAGAGTTCCACAAAATCCTAACAACCACCAGACCAGGCAAGAAAACCATTATAGAAATAAAAGACCTAGATTAGATGATATGCCATACAACACTAACTAGAAAGATGGGAGACCTGTAGGTAATAATCAGAGACAAAATTTTAATAAGGAAACCCCTGAACCTTTGAAGAAACATGGGACACACATGGTAGAAAATAATCCATGGTGTTTAGCATGTAATTTAACACATTCACCAAAATACTATATAGCTTCCTAGTCCCTACAAGAAAATGAAATGTCTTATGATCAAGACATAAATGATCATACAATAAATATGTTAGGGATGGGACCCCATCAAATTGATGAATAATAATCATCCTCCGAGGAGGATGGGTTTGAATATGATGCAAGTAATCAGACATACAATGTTAATTTGGGTCAGAAAGAAGTCTTTTCTAATCAAGAAAATAATGATGAAGAAACTACTTATACATTTGATGCAACGCCATAGTTCCAATTAAGGACACCAACTGAAGAGAAAAAGGTTCTTACATTAGCTGTTGTGGCGTAGGCCAAAAGAAAGCACAACTTGAAAAACAAAACTATAAATGTAGATCAAGGAGCACCTAGAAGCTTATTTATAAAAGATAAAAGGCATAAGAATTATGTCCTGGATAACCAAAAGAAAAGTGAAAAAGAGAAGGCTCAAAAAAATGTGTTCAAGGAAACAACAAAAATTGAGCAAGGCAAGGTAAAAGACAATGTTAAACTACAAGTTGAGGAGAAGAACTGGACTAAGATAGAGAAAATAGAATAGTTAGTGAGTGCCCCCTCATTTGACATAACACAAGAATTGTCTCAGATCAAGATGTTTGTACCATTGTTGGTGATGATGAGAGTGGATGAATACAAAGATAGTGCTATCAATTTGATCTCAAATATACCAAACAAGAAAAAAAATTAGGATAAAACCAAAGAAATATCAAAAGAAAAGATAAATAATGTTGAACATAAGAACACAAAGACACTTGAGGTTTATCTTGGAGACACTTTATCAAAGAACCCCTCTTAGATAGACCCATTCTACATTACACTATTGATTAACAATAAGCTGGTAAAAAATTGCATGATCAACTTAGGAGCTGCAATAAACATCATGCCAATGGTTGTTTTGAAAGAACTAGGGCTATGGGTGTCCACTACTTATGGAAAATGTTATGTGATGGAAAAAAAGTATGTCCCGGTGGTTGGAGTTATATGGGATATAAAGCTGAAATTGGCAGCATACCCTGAGGCAACTTACATAACTAATATCACTATTGTGGATATTCCTCCCTATTATGGCATGTTGTTATCTAGGTAGTGGACTGATACAGTAGGGGGAAATGCTCAACTAGAGCTATCATATGCAACAATACCAATAAATTGGGAAGAGGTCAAGTTGTATAGGGAGCCAAGATCTAAGCATGTTATAGATCACTTTGATCCAAACCAAATGAATTGTTTTTGTGATGTGGATCTTGGAATTTTTAGAATTGAAAAGTCACAACCTGAATTAGAAAACACATAACCAATCAATAAAGAAGCTCAGCTTGATGAAAATGGTGTATTGTGAATGTATTTTGATGGTGCATGTAGTAAAGGTGGGAATGGAGCAAGAATAGTATACATCTCACCCCCTAGAAAAATATTCAAGTACTCATTCTTGTTAACATTTGAATGTCCCAACAATATAGTTGAATACGAAGCATTATTGTTAGGCTTAAATATTGCTATAAGGTATGGGATCAAGTTACTAGTAGTGTATGGATAATCTAACTAATTGTCTCACAAATTAGGGAACAATATTCATCAAAAAACAAGAGGCTAAAATAATACATAAATGTGGTTTGGGACACTATTGAGCTCTTTGATGCATTCTCGATAGACTGGATAGAAAGATCTAAGAATAATAGAAGATTTCTTAGCAAATATGGCTCTAAGAAAGGATTACATTATACTAGCAAAAATAACATAAGTGGAATTCAAAACAAGACCTGCAATCCTGTATAACATATATAATTGGTAGTTGTTCAATGATGATGAAGACCTAATTAATTTTCTCCATTGTATTGATCAGTATGAGTTTCAAGAGATAGACTTCAATGATTTTGTTTAGGAAGTAGCTAGAAAGGAAACTGTCTTTGGGAAAGAAGTGGTACAACTTAAGACAAATAAGATTCCAAAAGGCCTTGTAGCATTAGAAAGAGTATTCAATGGACATGACATATTCAATTTGAAACCTAGACCTATTAAACATGAAGATGTTGAAGAAATTAATCTTGGGACAGCTCCTAAGAAAGTATATATTGGAAAAAGGATCAGTCCTAAAGTCAGAGAAATTCTTATAATCCTACTCCAAAATTATAAGCATGTATTTTCCTGGTCCTATGATGATTTGAAAGCATACATAGAGGATCTCTTCCAACATGAAATACCATTGAATCCTGATGCTAAACCATTTTGACAAAAGAAATTACCCATAAACCCCACATTAGCATCAAAAATGTAGGAAGAGCTTATGAAACTTAGAGATGGAGGTATTATCAAACCAATTAGACATTCCTCTTGGGTCTCAAACCTAGTACCTGTAAGGAAGAAAAATGGAGATATAAGGTTGTGTGTGGATTTTAGGAATTTTAATATCTCATCACTCAAATATAACTATCCTCTTCCAAACATGGAAGCGATGCTACAAAGAGTGATAGGCTATTAAAAACTATCTATGATGGATGGTTTCTCAGGGTATAACCAAGTGAAGGTCAACGAGTCAGAACAATACAAAACTGCTTTAACCATGCCTTGGGGTACATATGTTTACATGAGAATGCCTTTTGGCCTTGCTAATGTTGGAGAAACATTTCTAAGGGCCATGGATGTAGCCTTTTTTGACTTGATCAATGCTATAATTGTGGTATATCAAGATGATCTAACAACATATTCCAAAAAGGTAGAGGGTCATTATGCACATCTAGAAAAGATTTTCATCAAAGCATTAGAATATGGCATATCTCTAAATCGAAAGAAGTGTCATTTGGCTATCATAGAGGGTAAATTATTAGGGCATATTGTCTAAAAGGATGGAGTAAGGACTGATCCAAAATAGGTGGAAGCTATTGACAAGATCCCCATTCCAAAGACTATAAAAGCCATCCAATATTTCTTCGAACAAATTAACTTTCTCAGGCGATTTATTTCAAACTTTTTAGAGATTGTAAAACCAATCTCAAAAATGTTAAAGAAAGGATCAAAGATTGACTAGACAAAAGAATCCATTGATGCATTTGTTTCAATCAAGAGAACAATCAAGGAAGCACCTATATTGAAGTCTTTGGACTTTGACAAACCCTTTCAGATATTCTCTTTTGCATCATTTCATACAATGGCGGATGTGATGTTACAAAAGAATAATGAAGGACATGAACAACCAATTTCATTCTTTAGTAAATCACTCCAAGGGGAAGAGCTAAAATATGACATTATTGAAAAGCAAGTCTATGCATTGGTAAAGGTAGTTAAAGAATTCATGCTTTACTTGGTAGGGGCAGAAGTGATAGCACATGTACCAAAGGATTTTTTTTCACAAACAAACATGATTGGAAGAAGATGTCTATGGATAAACTATATCCAAGAGTTTAATATTAATATTCAAATTACCAAACTAGTAAGATGACAAGGATTAGAAAATTTGATGGTTGAGTCCAATTTAGAAGCAACACAGGTCTGCAATGTGCAAGAAAAGGAAAATTGGGTATCAAGTATTGAGCATACATCATGGTAGACCAACATAGCATACTATCTTAAACATATGAAATGTCTTGAAGGTTTAAATGACAACCAAAAAAGGACTTTAAAACTCCAAGAATTGAAATATGTATTTATAAATGGAGACCTATATTGGAAGGATAAGGATGGTATCTTATTGCTATGCTTGGATGAAGTGCAAGAAGAATATATCTTAAAAGAGATGCATAAGGGTGAATGTGGAGGTCACTTCTAGGAAAAAACCACTACCCACAAGATATTAAGGGTAGGCTACTACTAGCCTAAAGTCTTAAATGATGCCCACAAATATGTAAGGAAGTGTGAAGAATGCCAAAAAATTTCTAGAAAATTGAATTATCAGGGAGCCTTACCATTGAGACTAATGCAAATTGAAGCCCCTTTTCATTAGTGGGGAATCAAATTTATAGGAGAAATTGCAAAAAGGTCTAGTGGGGGACACTAGTGGATCTTAGTGGCCACTAATCACTTTATGAAGTGCATAGAGGATATTCCAATGAAACAGGCCACTAGTAAGGTGGTGATCAACTTCCTATTAGAGAACATCATCACTAGATTTGGGGTACCTATGAGACTCATTACAGATAATGTCATGTGCTTTAGATCAAAGGAATTTAAGACATTTTTTAATTCATATGGGATAATAATTCCATACGCCTCACCATACCATCCTTAAGAAAATGGGTAGGTAGAATCTAGTAACAAAATTATTATAAAAATAATCAAGAGGATGTTAGATAACAATAAAAAGGCATGGGATTCCAAGCTCAGATTGGCTCTATGGGTAGATAGGATTACTGTGAAGAAGGCCACTGGAAAGTCTCCATTTGAGATGGTTTATGGAGCTCAAGCTAGGCTCCCAATACATTACCTTTTTCCAATCTACAAGTTCATCTTGCAAGGTATAAACATCCTTGAGCCTATGGAAGAAAAGATAGAACAATTCGATGAGTTGGATGAGATCAAGACTCAATCCCAGAAGAAAAATGAGAAGATACAATCACAAATGAAGCATTTGTTTGACAAGAAAGCAAGAGATAGAAAATTATAGGTGGATGACATGGTCCTTATGTGGAATACCAGAAGGGAAGATAGAAGGAAGCATGGGAAATTTGAATCATTGTGGTTAGGACCATTTATCATCATTGATAAATGTGGTGAAGACTCTTACGATCTACAAAATATGATCGGTGAAGCACAAGAATTTCCAATGCATGAACAATTCTTGAAGTATTTCTTCTCTTAAAATTATTACTTTCCATGCACAGTAGATTAGGATTTTACTTTTTCCTTTTTTACCACCCCACTCTTGGTTTGCATCCTAGAGATTACTTATGGATTCTTGCAATTGCCTCATAGTCATTCATCCCTAATTGGAGCCATTGTTGGGACTGGAAAAATCAACCTTAAATTTTCCCCAAAAAATTGTATACTCCATTTCCTAACTTGCCATTTTTAATTTCATTATTCAAAATATTTCATCTACCCACCCTCTAGCCATCATCCTAATAAATTTACATTTGTCATCCTACCTGTGCAAGACATAAGTTATGTCGCCGACACTACATCACATTGACAAAGCTCATTTTGGGTCTCTTTGAAGAAGTGATGAAGAAAAACAACATAAACATTTTCAAAGAGAATATACCATGTTGAGGAAACATATTTTGATGTCCCTCTGACAATCCAATCAAAACATTTTAACGAAGGAACTTTGATGCATCAGGGGATAATATTGTGGGTCTCTTCAACAACTCGATACATTGATTACTAAGGAATATAATGTTTTAATTTGTATCACTTTGGGCACAAATCATAAGGTAATTATACTTCAACACTCTCTCTCAAGCGTGACTCAACAACTTATTGAAGTGACAATGAAAACTCAAAGGAACAACACTTGAACCTGACAATCGAAGAGACTCTGGGATGTCGAGATGAGTAATTTATGAGTCCCTTTGACATAGTGAAAAAGGGAAAGAATTTATCGAAAGGAACTATGTATATCGACGGGATAGGGAAAGGTGTCTCTTCGATAAAGTGATAGCCTTCATTAAAGGAGATAGAAGAAATTCAGAAGGGGCATGAAAGGATTCTAAAACATTGGAAGCAACTAGTTCCTAGTCTCCCCAAAAACCAAAACAACATATCAACAAGAGAAACATTGAGGAGAGGGATCTATATCAATGAAATTCAAGGATCAATCCCTTAGATATCCCTAAAAGATAAAAGTGAACAACTAAACCAAAGATTCCATCAAAAGGAAGAATGCATGTCAAAAGAATGAAGATACCAATCTTCCCAATAAAGCAATAACATTTATTGCCTCCATAAATTTGTGAATATAAAAGGAATATAGAAGAAACCACTTACAAAGAGGGTTTCAAGAAGACATGGTGAAATTGGTATGAAGCAATAAGGGGTGCCACCAAAGTCCTAAAAGGTTAAAGATCGTAGCATTTATCAGGGAGAGAAATGAATGTCAACAGGGGTATGGAATTATTCATTTCGATGTAGTGAAAGCATTAAACTCACTTGAGGTGACAAGACATGTGATATCTCGAAGGAAGAAATTGGTGGAGATGTAAACCAAATCAACAGTTGATATTCAAAAATAGTAGCAGTGACATGAAAGTTGGCATTATTCATCTTTTATGAACTAAAGTCGAGCAAGTTACAGATAGAAAATTTACCTCACTCTAGTTTGAGGAGTTCTCTTGCACCAGAGTAGAAAAGAGACTAGGAATCTAGTAGTAACTATGGATGCAAAGAACCAGAAGAAAAATGACTAGCTCAAGTAAGTAACCAAGCCTGAATCTAATTCATTCTATTTATACTAGTTAAAGAATAAGCAAAAAGTAGGGTTTACATCATTCTATAAATCAATGGAAAGTACATCATAAACATTCAAAGTTAAAAGGAAAAAACTAGATACCAGGAATTTAAACCAAGATTTAATTGACCAATGCCCTGGTTCTAGACCGAGGTCTAGAAGAAATGTCTAGTTAAACCTGGGAGCCAACATTTTAGAAGATAAACAAAAGGGACTAGGTGATGTCTAGACTGAAAAGAGGGGTTATGACGTATTTATATACCATTACAAAAAGATGTATAAACACAGGCCAGTATTTAACCCATGGACACTTAATTTGGGAAAGCTAGTAGTGCCTAATGTTTTTATCAATGTGGAATTGATTAAGGAATTGGTGAAAATGTATAACCCTTAGACTCATACAATCCACTTGGAAGATGGGTCGTCTTTTGTACCCATTACAAGTAATTACATCTCTATGGTTTTTCAACTAGATTTTAGCAAGTCTATGAAATTTAGGATTAAATAATTTTTGGATGAATACCACAACATGGTTGATAACTATAAAAGTTGGAGATTACCTTTGCATAGACCCCAAGATGAAGGGAATAGACTCAAAATTATTTCAAAAGGTGAGCAGCCCCCATTTTCAGCTAAATTGTTTGAAGAGTATTTGCAATACACATACAACTAAATTTTTCAAATCTTGGGAATAGATGTACCCACCTTAATTTCCATAGCCCCAATGGTTTTAGCAGCTAACATACAAAATCAGGATGCTATACATTTTTATTATGTAGAATATTTGGAAAAAACCCTTAATGATGCACTGACTTCCATTAAGAATAATATCTATTGCAAATAGTATTCATTTCCCATGCATCTTATCTTATATGAAGGAAAATCTATTGGCTTATGGAACGATCACTTATAAATAAGGATATAGATAATGATGGAAATGTTAGGCCAGTGTAGATGTGGACTTTGATATGGGATAGTAGATGCACTAGATCACATTACCTTTATTTTGCAAAATATTTTTTGAACACTCTACAAGGTTCTTGGTCACCCTTATGATTACAACCTATCATTAGAAATAGAAATTTTTTGATGACCTAAAGAGAAATATCATAGAAGGAAAGTAAACGACAATCAGGTAGATTGGTATGTTTATGAAGATTGTACCAAGATTAGGGTTTATGGTTTTGAAGTAGAAACATTCCTCTTACCAAGGACAGTTTCAGACAGAGTGGCATACCTAGAAATAGTTAGACAATTGACTTATTCAGATTTTTTACATTTGAAAAGTTATAGCAAATAGTCCCTTATGTAAAGTACTCTTTGTTTCAATAATGTTACTATTGTTGCAGAGAAGGTATGAATTTATTGATGATAAATTGGAACATTACAATCTACCCAAAGGGAATGAAAGAAAATGGTTTGATCCTGAGAATTTCATCAACAATGCTAAGTTGACATAGAAGTTGAAAGGATATAAGCATGTGCTTTTTGTAGATGATGATTTGATTGAGAATACTGATGAATTCCATGCATCAAGAAGAAGGGATATGTATAATAGGATAATGATGGCTGAAGCATGGAAAAGGAGTCACAATCCACTATACCCTAAGGCCTTTCATGATATTGAAGACCATGTGGAGAGGATGGATATGATGGTTCAACATGAAAATGAATTGACCAAAGATGTACCTCCTTCAACATTCAAAATGAGAGAAGATGCTCCTTCAGTAGGAGATGTTGTAATACCACAAGCTGAGGATATAATACCCTTTTATCACATATTACCACAACCTACCCTAGGCATCAGTTTTTCTATTGATACACCTATGGCAAGTGAGGGAGATGTTGAAGATGAAGTTGAATTTGTATAGACAAACAAACTTGATATTGAGAAGTATGAACCTCCACTTGAAAGGAGTGTTGTTGTGTTCAAAGTGTCTAATCAACTCTCTAGTGATATCAAGCACAATGCAAGTCAAAAATCTACTTTAGATGATGCCTTTGTCAAGTCTCCTAATTTCAAGGCATTTGTTTATGAATACAAGGTTAAGATGATAAGAGAGAGAATAAAATAAATCCCTCTTGACAAAGAAGCTAAGGTCCTTGATGAGTTACAAAGAGAATTGGATCAATAGATGGAGAACATTACTCTAGAAAAGGGGTGAGAGCTATTATAGGAGGCCAAAGTTATGCTCCTACTAGGATGGGATATTAGTTCTACCATTGTATTCAATAGTTTTAGGAAAAGGAGGGATAAATCTTTGCAATTAACTACTGAAGCAAGTGATAATATCTATACTGGCTCTTGATACAACCCAGATAACTCCACTCTTCTAATTTGGGCCCTATACTTACTAGAGAAAGGATTACTATTATTAGTGACCCAGGCCAAGTATTCACCCATCTTCTTGTACAGAGAGTAGGAGACATTGACCCCATGTACACTACTAACTTGAATATCAATGTTGCAAAATTTACCAAGGCAAAGACTGAAAAATTGATGAAAGATAACAAGAAGCACATGTCTAAGAATGAGAGGTTATGACAAGTAGTCAAATAAAAAGATAAGTTACATTCTTCTTCAAGCACCTACTCTCCATTGGTGGAATTTGAGAATAAGGTACTAGAAGCTATGTCAGAAACTATATACTGGAAGTGTAAAAATGAAATGGATCAAAAGAAGTATAATGAATTGGAAATAAATATGAAAATCACCAAGTTTGAGATGGCCTCAGAACTAATCAGAAAGAGATTTGAGAAGGTATTAGGATGGGATAATCAATTTTGGACAATTCACACCAAAACATGATATGAGGGTTTTCAAGAGCACAAAATATTGTGGCATTGGATAATAGAAAAGAAAGAGGAGCTAATGGCTAAAGAAAGTATGGATGACCGAGTAGTTAAAAATATTGATGATCTAATGGAAATACATAATAGGTTTCAAACTAAAATCACAAAGGAGCTTGATGATTTTGATCAGTAGATGACTATCCCATTCCCATATTTCTTTGATGATATAGGTAACCTTAAACACCAAAATGAATGGAAAGATGAGTTGAGGCAACTACTATCGTAGGCTTTAAATTTGATAAATGATGAATTGATTGTGTTATACAACACCCATTTGAAACTTGAAGGGATGCTTCATATGGAGTATGTTATGAAAGATATAATTACTAACGTAGATACATATTCTAGTGAATGATATATAGAGAATCTTTCCAGTTTGAATTTATTTATTGTTCAAGCAATGTAAGGAATATAAGTCATCGAAATTGTGCAACATCACATACATTATCATGGAGGAAGGACCTTGAACATATCTTTAGTGATCACAGGTAGCTGATGGAGATTAATAGACCATGGCATGTTACAAAATCTTGAAGACTTCCTTAGTTATCTCTTGTTTATTGTTAACTACATTGTTAGGGTTTCAACCAAATATAAATGAAACAAAACCACTTTTGATGTAATGTCCTAAAGCTTGTTGCTTCCCATATATAAGGGAACCCAAGGCCAAGTTTTGATATATCATCATAGTTATTAGCATCTAGTCATATTATAGTAAGCATGAAAGACTTCCAGTATGAATTGTATTATCTTTTGAATCAATATAATGGAGGAGAAAATTTGAATTGGTGGCCCAATTCTAGTGTTCAACTATTCTATCAATATTAATTCATACATGTTGCTTGGGTATCTTCCAAGTGGTCTTTCTCTGTTATTCAAATTAAGTATATCAAAATATATATTTAACTTGTCAAGACACATTTTCTACAGTTGTGTGATTTCCTTTATTGGCTTATGTGATAAGAGAATTAAAATCTTTTTAAGAGATTGTTTTTAATAGGTATTTTCCCATAATTAAAATCCTTTTGGAATTGATTATCTTCATTGGTTTCCTTCACATCAGAATTAATCCTTTGAAACATCATAGTAACTTAGGGAGATATCACTAGGATTTGTAAGAAGAGCCTAAATAACTGATAAATTTGCACATTTATACAAAGTATAGACATCCAAAAGTGTCAAAAAGTTAGAGTTAAGCCAAGAAAAGGATCCACATATCTTATACATCTTGACTCCATTTACCCAATAGGAATAGGCACTGATCACACTCATTCAAAATGAATACTCTATACAAACCTTATTTACACATTCAAATTTCAAAAATTTATAGTAGGATTAGTTGTTAGCTTTGCATCTATTTCACCTTTACATGCCATTAGGGATAGATTTCCCAAGTTAGCAAGTACACACACCCTTTAAATCTTCTTATTTATTAAGTTCCACCCATCTATGTCTAGTAGAGCTTGAAATGCAGGGAGTTCTAAATCATATTGGTTAACTCCATTCATTAGCAAAAATATTTCAAACCTGACCATAGAGCTTGGCATCCTCTTAGGGTTTGTCATCTGCAGTTTTGGGAACCAACATGGATGTATCATTGGTTATGGTTATCCTCATGTGATTAGAGATATGGTTTCCTGGTTTAGAGTATGTTTGATAAATTATTTCATGGTTTATTCTTGATATCAGTTTAGAGTTTTGGCATGATATGTGTTCTCTTGAAACCAAGATGTTTGCATTGGTGCATGTGATCTCCTAGGAGGAGATGGTTAGATCATGGATGTCATGATAGGCTCCTGATTTTGTAATTCGAGCTTTGACATTGATCTTGGTAGTTCTCTTTGTATTGAGTACATTGATCATTTTCATGATTACTTCATGATGATGTTATGTTGCATTTGGAGTTTGGCATGTATTGATTGGTTATAGGTGCTCATGGATAGTTAGAGACGTAGGCGATGGTTTGAGTTCTCTTGTTATTAGAGACATTTTCTTAAGATGGTTACTCTTTGGAGGTTTCGGTAGGAAGACCGAGGAGATTTCACCTGGATATGAACGTGAGTTCATGTTGGACCGATAGAGGAGACTGTTCTTGGAGTGATTCATGATGACTTGGTTATCCTGGAGGAGCATTCTTATTCCCCACTCTTGGTCTACTCAAAAATTTATTATTTGAGAGGTATTTTCTCATTATATCTTTCAAATGTGTTATGTTTCATTCTTTCATTTCTCATGGGATTGAGTTTTTTCATGGTGATTGTTTTGGATACTCATTTGAGGATGGTTTAGCATGAATTTATGCTTCTTTATCTTTCATAGATATGGATCTTGAGCCATGAATAGTTAGTTTTGGAGGATTCATTTGAGGGATGTTTTGGCATGGTTATCTCCTTGTTCATTTGAGTTTATGATATCATTATTTTTTGAGGATTGTTAGGAAATGGTTTATGGGTTGATTTCTAGTTTTGGGCATGGTTACTTTGAGCTTAATCTTCTTGATTAGAGAGGCTTACATCCATGGTTGGCATTGTTACATTGATTCATATGTTGTACTTGATCTATGAGATTGAGCATTATGGATTTTTTTTAGGATTTTCCTTTGGGGTTGTTAGGAGATCATATTTGACATAGCATTTCACTTTTGAGGTGTTGGTAGGATTACATGTTCTGGCTTACAGGTTTCTCTCTTCATGGTTCCTTCTTAGATGTTCATATTTTGGGAGGATGGTGGAAACATGTTGTGAGAGATTACACAACTATTTGGTTGCATGTGTGGATCATTGTTATTGGTACTTCATGATTTTATTTACTTATCACACCTTGCTTTATAGTGTTGATTGGTAGACTTGATATGCTTTGACATTACCTATGTAGTGGGAGTTCTTGGATATGTATGTTCTTCATTGATAGGTTTGATACAGGGAGCTTTTGGTTGCATTTTATGGGTTGCATATGTTCTTGGCATTAGTTTACTAATGTATTGATACCTTGGAGGTATGGATGGTTGGATGTACTAGCATGTGTTGTGGATGCTATTTTTATCATGTGGGTTTTTCAGTTGACAACAGCTTGGTTAGAGCCTTTGTTATCACTTGGATTTGATGCTTGTGTTCTTAGATTGGTGCATCTTCACCTTGGCATGTTCCTTTACTTCCATAGGTGGCACATTGGAGGATGAGAGGAGTTCTTGCTTGAGATGGTGGTCACTTTGTTCTTATTATTGGTATCTTGATGGAGCATGAGAGCATGTTAGAGATTCATGTGGTTACATGTATGGCTATGATGATGTATTTTATATATTGATCCCTTATGCAATATATACAAGAAGTTGAAGAATGTTGGGATATGGTGTTGTACACCATTACATAAAATTATTTATTATAATGTTGTAATTAAATAATTATTTAGTTGTGATGCACCTTGGTGGTATGGTTAATCACACTAGGTACTTATTTGGGGGACCACTTATGTTGTATTATAACATTGTATTATTATTTAATGTGTGGGAGACATGTGATAATAATTTAATATTGGGAAAATATTAAATAAAGTGAAGTCTTAGTACCCAATATTAAATGAGGGATTAGTGGTTTTGTATTCACATGGTTTTGTGGTATGTGGTTTTACCTTACCACTAGTTGTATTTTGTGTGAGCTTATATCTATAAAAGAAAACACGTGTAGGGGTTTAGGTTGGTTAAGTGGGTTGGTTGTCATTGTTGAGTCTTTCTAAGGAGTGCATTTGTGAAGCATGGCATGGGATGTGTGGATTTGTGCTTGGACACATGGGGATGCATTGAGAGACTTGATGCTTTAGAGGTATTCATTGTAACTCTTGTATTAGTTTTATTTTGAATAATATGATGGAGTATGGATGCTTTTGGAGGCTAGATTTTTCCCTCTTGAGGGTTTTCCTAGGGTATATATTGTGTTATCTTGTGGCTTGTCTATTTGATCTATGCATTGTGGTATGTTTCTCTGGGGTATAGATAATTATAATTCAATGCAATTTCCTAACATTTTTTTGAATTTTAAAGCAAATAAGGGAGGTTTTTTCTTTTGATTTATAAGAAGGTAATTTCCTTGACAGAGCCTATTTTTCCACTCTATCTTCATGGATTACATCATTCATTAGGGGATGAGGTAAGCTAGACCAAGAAGTATGTATCTACTCTCTACGGTTGTTATTACTTGTTCTTGTTGAGTCAATTTGACACTTTTCTTGAGTTAAAAGGAACTCAATAAAAACATCAAAATGTTCTTAAAATTTCAAACCCTTTAGACTGAGTGTGAATACATTTGAAAATCCATATATTGCTACTTGTCCCTAAGGATATTTTGTTTTCTTCAAAACAAATATCTTTAGAGGCTTCTAAATATTTGGACTTATATCTCAATTCACACATTCCAAATTCAACATAGGAGACTATGGCTTTAGCCTCTTGATTTTCACATAGTGGACTTTGTGGAATGAAATTTTCTAACTTATAGACATTTAGAGTAAAATATAATCAAGACATTTGAATGTGGTAAAATAAATCTCACTAATCAAAGTTTAAATCAAATGAAAAAACCACACATTGGGCTTATTTTCAAAAACATTGACTTCCAAGCAAAAAAGTGAAACAAGGAAATGTATTTCCAAACATTGAATCCAATTCCTATTATCCAAAACATCAAACATCAAACCTTTTAGTCTAAAGTGTTGTCCAAAGTTTATAAATTTCATCTTCCATGTCACTCACCCTTTTCATCGTCCACCCACACCATTGGTCCAAAAAAACTTAGAAGGTCCCTTTTACCAAAATTTGAGTCAACTAGAGAGTTCCAACAATACAAATCTCAACACACCTCTCCCATAGTTGATCAATAATTTATGGTAACAATGAGATCACAACACAAGAAAAACATTGAGAAAACCAAAACTACATCTACCACAAGTTACACCACCTAACAAGAATTTGATCCTAAGAGCCACTCTATCCCATCACAACAACAACAAAATCTACTAGAGATGGGTTATGAGGTATAATATGTCATGAAAATACCACTTGAGCTCACTGAGGAGGAACTCCTTGAATACCAACAAGATCCTAAAATGGTCGATATCAAAAATTTAATGAACTCTACATAATACATGCTACCCTCAGGAAAAGAAGGTCAAAACTCCCTTCAACATTCAATTTTGATGTGATTAGGGAACAAACCTTAGGGAGTGTGACCTCAATTCCTATAACTTCCATCATTCCACCATGGCACAAGGTATGACTCAATCCATCATTCAACCAACCCCATCACACACACCAAGTCAACCATTGACTTCTAGTCTTGCAACTAGAATTGGAACCAACCTTGGTCTCACTCCTAATTTAGGAGGCAACACAATTTTGGGTACACAAGACACAAACCTTCCCCAAAACATAAGTTGGACACCAAAATTTGGTGCCCCATCACATTCTTCCACCACCATTCTTGAACACCCTCTACATCCACATGTACCACTTACATTCCATAACACAACAACAACCTCAACTTTTCAAGCACAACCATCTTCTTCCACCACCACAAGTACCCAAAGTGTTTCCAATGTTACACAAAGTCATTTGAACCAAGTGCCCCAAGTAGAACAACAAGAGAAAGTAAAAACCCTCACACAAAGTCAACCCTTAACAAATGGTTCCAACCACCCAATTGAAACATCAAAACAAGTGGTTCCACAAGCCACTCAAACCCACTTAACACGAATCCAAATTAAGGAAACCCATTGGTCATGAATCCCATCAACCAAAGTTATACCTTGGGCCCAAATCAAACACAACAAGGGAACCCTCAACATCACAACAATCAAGGGTACAATTCCAAGCAAATAATCGAAAGCATGCCACTGATATCGCAACACCAAGTGGCACCATCTCTACCATTGGTCCCCCAAGTCATGAAAAATCAAATGGGGCCCCAAACCTACATTCCTTCACCCCAACTAAAATTTTTACAAGGAATTATAGTGCAAAATAACTCTCAAACTCTCATCACACAACAACCACCTCACAATTAAATCATCCCCCAACTCACTCACACCATGGTCCCTCAATATCCACCTCATGTACCCCAAAATAAAAACACTTATACGTTGCAAGAACAACAAGCTCTTGAGCTCAAGCCTTGCAACAAAAAAAATCCCAACAAAAAGCTTTACAAAAACAACAAGCCTATCAACAAGAACTGTAAAAAAAACAAGCTCAAGATCAAGCTTTGCAACAACAACAAGCATTACAAGCACAACAAGCCTATCAACAAGCATTGCAACAAAAACAAGATCAAGTACAAGCCTTACAAAAACAACAAGCTCAACAATAGGAATTTATTGTGCAACAACAACAACAACAATAATAGGCCCAACAAAAAGTGTTGCTCGCACACCAACAACAAGTGTTGCAAGCACAACAATACACCCAACAAGAACAAGTACTTACACAATAACAACAACAACAACAATAGGGCTTGTACTACAACCCCCAACAATATTCCAACACATCACAAAACATCTTGAACACAAATTTGCAAGGATCATACACACCTCCATCCCTATCACCATCACCTTCACAATATCAAAATCTTCCCTACACACCATACAACACCCCCCCCATATCAAAATCCCACCTACAACTCATCTACCATCCCACAGTATACCACATATGCTCCTCCAAATCCTCAAGATAATTTATCATCATAAATTAAGGTGTTAACATAGAAAATCCAAGGAATTCAAATGGGGAAAATGAAGAAACCACATGCACAATATAACTTGTGTCCTTGCCCCTTCAATAGGAACATCATGATGATACCTTTCCCACCTAGATTTGAAGTCCAAAAATTTGACAAATATAGAGGGTAGGGAAATCCAATGGATCATATCAAATAGTTTCACATAACATGTATGGAGGTTGCTTACAATGATTCCTACTTGATGCTCATTTTCCCATGCAGTTTGGGAGGCCCAGTGATAGATTGGTTCTGACATTTTTCTCTAGGAATTAATAACTTCCATGAAATAATCGATAAGTTCATAGACCATTTCTCCTTCAACCTAGAAATGAATGTGAGCTTGGAATATTTGTACACCCTAAAGCAAAATAAGGGAGAATCCTTCACAAATTTCCTACAATGATAGAGGTAGAGAGCTAACAAGAGAAAATGGCCTATTCCTGAAGAACAACTAGGAATCATCATTGCCAATGTTGACACAAACTTACCCTTTCAATTAAATATGCAATCTATCACATCCTTTGAAGAGCTTACCCCTAGGGACCTCAACATCAAGAGAACCCTAATCACACAAGGAAGTACACAAGCATATAAAGATAACTTCCCATCTACCGGTTCTAATGACAAGCCTCATGTATGGGCTAAGAAAGAGAATGTAACTAATAATGGTGTTGTTGATGCTAAAGTAGCCATAAGTGCTCCCAAACAAACCAAAAATTAACCAACCAACACACAGTAGAATGCACAACAAACCAACACACCACCACCAAACAACTAAATCAACAACGCCAACACACAACAAAGAGAACCACCCCCTAGGAATAACTACCCACAAAAGTGTAAATACACACCATTGGGGGAGCCCATCAAAGTAGTCATGCAAAATTTTATGCATTCAAACCTAATCACGCTCCCCAACTACCAAAATTATCAAGAACCTCAAGTTAAACCACCATGGTATAACAAAAAGGATCTTTGTGACTTCCATAAGATCAAAGGACATAAAATGGAAAGTTGTGTGAGACTAAAGAACATTATCCAAGATCTCATTGAAAATGGGGACATGACTATCAATCAACCACTAGGTAACCAAGATGTAAAGATATACAATAACCCAATGTTAGATCATAACAAAGTAAATGACAACAGTAAAGGGAAGGATTACTCTAATGTAGGTCATGTGTACACCAATGTGGTTTCATCTTGGGACAATTTCATATTAGTCATCACTGTCAAAGGACCTAGTGTAGAGGGTGGAGTCACCGCATGACGTGGAAAGGTCACAGTCCAAGGAGCATTGTCACAACCTAGGGCACAACCTACACTTTTGATGTTAAACCCTAGTGGCTATAGTCTCCTAGACCAATTAAAGAAAAACCCTATCTAGATCTCTATCTAAGAATTGTTGAAGCTATCCTCTGCACATAGGGAGATATTAGAAAAGTCCTTATCAACTTCCTTCATACCTAATAATATTGATACTAAGAAATTATAAGATATGATAGGACATACTACCACTCCCCATCTTCTCACCTTCTCAGAACAAGACCTCCCAATGCAGCCATCACACAATCATGCTTTGCACCTTGATTTCATTGTTCACAAGAATAAAGTTAAAAGAGTCCTAGTGGATGGAGGTGATGATCTAATCATTTGCACCCTTTAGTAAATCAAAAACTTGGGTTACTCAAAGGATTATATTAAAATTACAAAGGGCGTAACCATAAGAGCATACAATGATCATGGGAAGGTGTCTTAAGGAATAATCAAGCTACCTATCCAAGTAGGACCTACCATTGCTGAAACCACATGCCAAGTGCTTGATCTTGACCTTCCTTATAATATTTTCCTTGGTTGACCATGGATCCATGTCATGCAAGTTGTAGCTTCCATGTACCACTAGTGTGTCAAATTTCCTTTTGAAGAGAAAGAAGATACCATCCATGATGATCCTAAGCCATTCTATTATTGTAAAAACCTTGAAGCCAAATTCTACAAGATCCCACAAATATCAAAAAAATGATAAAGAGCCCACATCCTCCTCCTCATTTTTTGACCCCTCTTCCTTAGCATCTACCTCAGAATCCAAAGCACCCATTATACAGAACATACCAAACATCAAGGTGGTAATAAAGGATAATGGATGTGGAGATTATAATCTAAAGAAGGATTCATTTTTGTTAGGAGAGTTACCTCTTTCTCATAAATCTCATGGGAAACCCCAACCTATAAAAAAGGTAACTGAAACAAAGAAGGTAGCCTCTACCACTTTCACCAAGTGGGGAGATCTAAAAAAAGAGGTCATCAATGAAGAAGATGTATCCAAATTACTATATTAGGATGACAAACCCATGCCTATTATTCCAATGGAAGATGATAACAAGGGATTACATCTATTGATGGGGTGGGGGTATAACAAGAATGAAAATTTGGGGCAAAATGGCAATGGTTTGCTAGAACCCATCGTTCTGAAGAAATGACCAAAGAATCTTGGCTTGGGATGTACCACTAGCAAGGTGACCCTTCTTGGCAAGGGTACTTCTAATAAATAGGCTAAGGATTCCTCTTGGTTACCTACATCGGTTGATAATACCCTTGATGACTTTGCCCTTGATGTTACTAAATTGTTTGAGGATACCTCCATCTTCATGATAACCACAACATCCTTTACCCAAAACAACCAAATCTCTAAAATGAAGCTAGTATACCCCCAACTATTCAACTGGCACTAATAAGGACCACCAATTTTGGATGTGTTAAAAAAAATAAAGCAATCTCTAAATTTATGGGACTCCATGAAAACTTGCTATGTGGGGATCATAAAGCACGGTGTGAAATAGAGCTAAATACACAGGCGTACTATGGGGAGATGATTAAATACCTTGGTTGCAAAATAAATGACATGACAATAACATGTAGATCTTTAAGTGAAAACCACACTGTGGCACTTTCTGATCACAATATAGTAAAAAGAAAGGACACATTCGAAGGTGAAAACCTCTTTGAGGTACCAAAGGATGAGGGATTCAATCTTCCTCTTAGTGCAATGCATCTAGAGAAATTAGTGGTGCTTGCAAAGATAGCTACTCCAGTGAATGTGGGGACATAGGAGGCACCTAAGATAACCTTCCATGCAAAATCATTATTAGACGAAGAGAAGATAAATTTAGAAATTTTTCTAAAAGAGTGAAGCAAAAAAATTTCATGGTCCTACATAGATATGCCTGGACTCAATCCTAAAGTGGTTGTACATCACTTTGCAATTTATCCTGAAGCAAAACCAGTAAAGCAGAAACAAAGAAAGATGTACCCTCACATAGCATTATTGGTTAAACTAGAATTGCATAAGCTCCTTGACATTGGATTTATCCAACAAATAGACTATCTTGAGTAGGTTTCTAACCTAGTGCTAGTCTCCAAACCCATTGGGGGCATCAAAATACGCACTAACTTCGGGGACTTGAACAAAGCATCTTTGAAAGATGACTTTCCTCTTGAAAACATCAATATCATTGTGAATTAAATCATGATTGCTAAGGAGGACCAACACAAAATAACTAATCACTCATGGATGGATTTTCAAGTTATAATTAAATCATGATTGCTAAGGAGGACCAACACAAAATAACATTCACATGTTTGTGGGGAACATACAGCTAGAATATGATGTTGTTTGGGTTAAAGAATGTTGGAGCAACCTATCAAAGGGTGATGACCCTAATCTTTCATGACATGATCCAAAAAAAATTTGAAGACTATGTGGATGAGATTCTAGCTAAATTAAAGACAAGTAAAGGACATATAGAAGTACTAGGATCAATCTTCAACAGGCTTGAAGCATACAAGGTGCAACTGAAACAAAAAAGGTGTGTCTTTGGGGTCACATCAAGCAAACTTCTTGCATACATAGTGTTATAGAGAGGGATCAAGATAGATCCATCCAAGGTTAAGGAAATTCTAGATATAGAGCCACCACAAACATTAAAATAGATGCAAGGTCTACAAGGAAGGTTACAATCTATCAGGAGATTCATAGCACAGCTATCTGACAAGATCCACCCCTTTTCTCACCTTCTCCTTAAAGTAATTACATATAAGTGGGATGAGAAATATGAGAAATCCTTTTAGCAAATAAAGGACTATCTATTGACACATCCTGTTCTCATGCCATCAATTCTGAACAATCCTTTGATCTTGTACATCTCAACCACATCAACAGCATTAGGTGCTCTTCATGCCCAACATAGTGAAACAGGAAAGGAAAGAGAAATATACTATATCAACAAGACATTGGTGGGATATGAAATGAATTACTCATCCATTGAAAAGGCATGCCTAGTAGTGGTCTTTGCTTCACAAAAATTCAAACATTATATGCTTTCACATCAAATCAAGCTCATTTCTATCATTGACCCATTGAAATATTTATTGTCCAAGGAAACTCTCACTGGGCGAATGGCTAAATGGGTAATGATATTAACATATTTTGACATAGAGTATGTGGAGTGGAAGGCTATTAAGGGATAGATGGTCATTGTGGATCAACTAGAAAAGGAACCCATCTATGTGAAGAATCCATTGGTAGCTGAGTTTCCTGATGAGTTGGTGTTTTTCCTTGATGTAGAAAATTAGTGGAATATGTACTTTGATGGATCATATATCCAACACAGATCAGGTGAAAGCTTTCTATTTATCACCCCACAAGGTTATTGTATTCCCAAATCATATTGGCTATCCTTTCCATGTACCAACAACATTGTCGAGTATGAAGCTCTTATAATAGGATTGATAATTATAGCATAATGGAAAATCATGGAATTGAGGTTCTATGGAGATTCACAACTAGTTATAAATCAAGTCAATAATGATTATCAAACAAAATATGATAAGATCAAACCTTACAAGAAGATGGTAGAAAATCTCAAGGAGTTCTTCATTGATATAACATTTGAGAAAATACCTCGTGATAATAATTGAGCAGTTGATTCCATGGAAACCATTGGGTCTTTGTTAGACATGTCGCACAACAATCTTCAGTGCAAATTCCTTGTAGATTAACTTCTTGTATCGGCTTTCATGACCCTTGAATCTTAATTTGTCTGTTAAATCATTGGTCCTAATTCCCTATGGTAGCATGACATCTTTACCTATCTAAATAGAGGTATCCTTCCATCTGACATCACTTCCAACCTTTCAAAAACCTTTGTCAAGAAAGCATCTCAATTTGTTATCCTAGGAGATACCTTGTACCATTGAAGTATTGAGGGGACATTATTATGATGTCTTGACCAAGAGGAAGCGTTAACCACATTAATGGAACTACACAAAGGCATTTTTGGTTCACATTCTAGTGGTATGAACTTATCTAAGAAACGATTGAGGATGGCATATTACTGGCCAACCATGGAACGAGAGGCTTATCAATTTTTGAAGAAGTATATACAGTTTCAACAACATGGGGAACTTATCCATGCTCCAAATCAAGAACTCCAATGGATTGTTACACCTTGGTCTTTCTCATAGTGGGGGATTGACATCATAGGAAAGATTATCCCCACCTTATCTAATGGTCAAAAATTCATCATCACGACCATTGAGTACTTTATGAAGTGGGTGGAAGTTATCCCTATCACTTACATCATGGGAAAAAAATCTCCAAATTCATCTTGAACTACCTTATCATTCACTATGGTGTTCCACAATCCGTTTCCTTAGATAACAAAACACCTTTCAAAAACTAGGATGTTTGAGAGTTATGCTAATGATTCAACATCCAAAACCAATTCTCTACTCCCTATTACCCCCAAGGTAATGATCAAGTTGAGGTTTCAAACAAAACCATTCTTGAAATCCTCAAGAAGACTATCAATGAAGCTAGTTGTGACTAGCATTTGCAACTAAATCCCGCCTTATGGTCCTATAGAACTAGTATCTGCACACCTATAGACCTATGCAAACCCCTTTTCCCTAGTATATGGATCTAAATCCATCCTACCCATTGAGGTTAAGATTCCCTCAGTAAGAGTATCATTGCAAAATCTAATTACTGATGAAGAATACAGGGTGTCTCAGTTGAATGAATTAGAGTTCTTGGATGAGAATCAACTTGATACTTTGAATCATTTGTAGGCATACTAAAATTGACTGAAACAAAGATACAATAAGAATATAAAGATTCAATCGTTCCAAGTAGGAGATCTTGTCCTCAATAAGAAGCAAAAGAACATGCTTGATTAGGATAGCAAAGGGAAGTTCGATCCTAATTGGTTAGGACCATTTTTCATCATAGCAAGCTATGGATCAGGAGCCTATCAGTTATCAACACCTAAAGGAGAACCCTTATAGGATCCCATCAATAGTTTACATCTCAAAAAAAATTATGCCTAGGATTGAAGGGTGTACAATTGAAAAATCGAAAAAACTAAAAAAATAACAAAATCCAAAAAGAAATAAGAAAAAGGATTGAAAATAGTAAAGAAAAAATCATCCTCTAGTGAAAACCACTTCAATGGCACTTTGGGCAAGTACCTTGGTTAAAACCTAGCAAACAAGCACCTTGTGTAAATAAGCACCCTCCATCCATCATTGGATCTTTGGCATATCCTGCTTCACCATTCGTCACATCCATCCATTACATCCTAAATCTTATATATTCCATCACCCATCTATGTTCATATCAAAGTTGGATGTTATGTAAGTATCATATTCCCCTTTGGTACTACCTAGAACATTCCTAAGCTTAGTTTGTCCTACCTGTATAGAGGTAGTCTATCATATCACATTGTGAGAAATTTGTTATACTTGCATCAGATTGGGTTTTTGTATATCTTAAGGTTATTCTTGAAATCTCTTAGAAATTTCCAAAACATCTGAAAACCAACATCAAAATCCAAAAACACTTGAAAAATATGGAAAATACAAAAACATCAAAATCCCTAAACAAGTCAAAAATATCAAAAAATAAAAAACATTACCTAGTCAAACTAAGAGTCTCTTAGCTTGAACATAGGCAAGGCCATCACTAACTTTCCCCCAAGATGCATTAGGTCAACCTTTAGGAGTCTATCATAATAAGCTGACAACCCATCAAGTGTTCATATTTCATCAATAAATAGTTATTGGTCAGAGTCAATCAAACTGCGTGGTCTTTGCATGTATAACATATGCAAGGCTAATCTTTGATAAGCCCCTGAGGCCCTAGGTTAGTCCCTTTTAGGTCTTGGTCAAAATTTTGAAAACACAAAAACATTTGAAAACTAGAAAAATCAAAAAATTTGGAAACATTCAAAAAATCCTAAACAGCCTCACATAACCTAAAAACCTAAACATTCACATATACCCAAAAAGACCAAAAATGATCTCAAAAACATTGAAATATTCTAAAAAATCCAAAACCACCCATCCCATTTCGCTTTCACCCACAATAAACTTATGTCCATAATAAATCAATCATCATCACCAACCTGTGGTAAAACAAGTGGAAACAAGTATGGAAATTCATGAAGTGTGAACCTAAATGTAAAAATGTAAAGTATAGATCATGAATGAACAAGTTGGTAACATTTGTATCAATGACCTATCAAAGAAATATTCTTAGTCAAAACATCTGATAAACATGTCCTAGGATGCATCCTTCCTACAATGGATATCATTGTCAAAAATCACCTTAGCTATGTTACTTTGGCAAGAGATTAGATAACATCGACTATTTTTTTTTATCTTTTCTTATGATTTATCTTGTTTACCCATTTTGAGGACCTCTCGATGATGTCTATCAAAATTATTTAGAGAGAAAGGAATGTGGCATCGATCATTTTATTTTGTTTTTTGTACTTATTGGATGTTCTTGTAAAGTAATCTTGGTGAATACTTGCTTAGTTGTGTGTAGGGAGGTCGCTTTGAATAGATTGTTGACTATTGTGTATGCTTTGGTCCAAAATGTTCTAAACTTATAAACTACATTCCAATGAGATTTATGTATGTCAAGATGTGAGCAAGGATTATCCTATCTATTTGCAAAAGCAAATTCCATCATATTAGATACAATGCCATCCTGGTTATCGACACCTTGATGCATCATATCTATGTGTTATATCAAAATAAGTAATGATGAAGCATCCCAATCTCTGAAACAAGCATATCATCAATCTCATCACCATATCTAATAAAGTCTTGAAGACTCATAGACTTTTTGGACTTCTAAATCAATCTCAAAATCAATAGTTAATCCATTTCTCTTATTCTTCTATATTCTTTTCAAGCTAACATGGTATCATGATAGTAAACAAAAATCATAATGCATCCATCTTGCATCCAAAAACCATCAGCATACACACATTCTACAAAATCATATCATAATCACATCATAATCATCTGCATATCATAAATATGACATCATCATATGGAAAATGCACAAAATAGAAATGCATCCATCTCATAGCATGTCATATAGAAAGATACTAAAAAAGAGAATAAACCATCCATTGTATTGCATCCATAAAATAAACCATACATTGTATATCATATAAACATCACATCATGGATCATACATCACATCATATCATATGCATAAATAAAGAAACACATCCATAATATAAACATATGCATCCATCCATAGCATGTGCATCCATACATAAACATAAAGCATGAAATAAATGAAACATCATATCACATCATAGAATATCATATCATAATCACATTAGTCCATCTCATATATATCTCAAAAAATAAATGTCACGATACAAGGTCAGATTCAATGTGTCAATATCATCAAAAATAGATATATAAGAGCCTATAAAAAATTAGCCAATGAATGTATATACATGTAATAATTAGGGTTGTACATCCAAAAAACTATCTATAAAAGGGTGAGGTTAGCCTCAACTTTTCCTGTCATCCTATCGGAACTAATCCTAGTGGACTAAAGGGGCACCTCTCAAACCACTTGGCTTGACCCGGCTCTTGTGCTCAAATTCTAGCTATCATTACAGTTTGGGCACTACCCTATGGTACAAGGTGTGGTAGTATGAGGCCTCCGCCATTGCATCCCCATAAATCTGTGCTGGGACCTAACCCTAAGTATGTGTTATAGTGGCCTGCAACTACTTTCTTCAAAAAGTCTTCTATGCAAGTTGGATCATGAGCAATTGGACATGTTGAAAATTGTGGTCCCACTCACCAGTCACTCTCTACACCTCCACACGAGCTACATCTTTCTCTCCCATCAATTCCTGTACCTATTGTAAAAGTTGATCTCTCTAGGCTATAAGAGCTTGAATCTCTGCATCCCACAAATTGGGACCCTATCCATGTTGTTGATGTTTCTTTCATGGTGGGGATGATGCTCTCAATGGTGGTCCCAATGGCACATGCCCTGACACCTGTCCATTATGTTGTTGCTACTAGTGCCCATCTCCAAGCACCTATCCATCATGGCCATCTCTCTAGTCTCATCCATCCTATCCATCTCAAAGAGGCTACCAAGGAAGTTGTTCATTCCCCCTCCCCTATCCTAAACCTCCATCCTATCCCCTACTCCTACTATGTACCTATACAACTATGAGTTGTATCAAGTGAGCCGGTACAAACTATCACCACCAAGAATCATATGCAGGTGTACTGACTGCATCATAGGGTCCACCAACATATACCCATGGCTAGGCCACAAGCTGCCAGAATTCATCCACTACCACCTAGGTTGGAATCTGTGGTCCCCACTCAACTTCTCTAGTGGTATGTGTGAACACAGCTTCATAATCATCTAGGACTACATCTTGAGTCTCCTTGAACTAATGAGCAATCTGATCTAGAAAATACCACTCAATCATAGCGTGATCATAGCCCTACATTTATCTTGTATGTATGGCATAAAAAAATAGCTAATGATCATCAAACCATGGTGGTACCTACAACCATGGCCTCCAACGAAAAATTTTCATATCATCTATAACCTATCTCTAGTACGGGATGCTTGCAAGACTTGTGTAGTGTACTGTGATCATCACTCTATAATGGTATACAATGGGATCATCCACATCAACATATTCCAATGCAACAATCAATCTAAGAATGGAAATGTGCTCCCAATCCTAGATGTGTAAAAGTGTCACCTTGGATCCTATGCTTCGTCCATCGATGTAGATGACTTGATGCATATCATGATATAAAGATGCAAGTACTATCAGGCCCCAAGAAAAGCAGGTCATGTCTTCTATCATCCTTGCCTAGGTGAGTCCCCAACCAAGGCTGAAGCCTCTCCCTCACCAGTCTGGTATGAGTACCTCACAAATCAACACTCTAACAATCAAGGTCAAGTTTGGTGCTTGTCCTCTATAATCCTTCAATTCAATATGAGCAGTCTCTATATAAAGAGTATTTGAACTAAGTATGTCATAGCAAGCAATTTCTTTAACATCCACATCATAGATCACTCGCTCACCTTGAATCAACACCCACAAGATGCACTAGATGTCCTGTAGCATCAAAGGCACCTCCCCAATAGGCAGGTGGAAGGATGAGGTCTCATTGTTCCACCTCTTTATCAATGTTGTCATCATCACAAGGTAAGTCCTAACCTCAGGCATCCTAGCCACAAACCCTAGACCAATAGCCCCAAGGAACATCCTCGTTGGGTTAGTCAACTAGGGAATAAGGGACAAAATACTAAGTCTGTGCTCCCGAAAATGAAGCAACTGAATGATCTCTTGCACAATCAAAGAAAACTACATAAAAATTTCCAAAAACCTTGTAAAATTTCACGTTTTGAACCCTAAACTACAAAAGTACCTCTATTTTGCAAAAGTACCGTGCTACTTTTGAGCAATGTACCGAAATGTCAAAGGCAGTGCCATTTTCAAAAGCGTGTTAGGTTTTCAATAGTGACATTGAACCTAAAGAGAAAAAGTGACACTTCTCTCAAAAGCATGTTGACTTTTCAAAAGCGACACTAAACCAACATAAACCCTAAAATTTCTTGCAACGCTCTCTATAAAAGTGTGTTAGATTTTCAATTGTGATGCTAAACCTACCTAGGAAAAAGTGACACTATATGCAATAGCATTGCTACTCTAGGAAAAGCACTGTCGACATATTCAAAAGTGACATTGAATAGAGACTCCTTTGTTGGACAACTTCGACCTAGCATTAATGACCTAAAAAATTAAAAAATGAGAAAAAAAATTATTTGCATACTTGTGGTCTTGCATTTTTTTCATGTTGGTACTCTTGTACCCTTTCTATGAGGTGTTTTGGGAGTGCATGAGCCTCCATTTTGATAAGGTGTCAAAGAAAAAATTATAGAGTTTCACTAAGGCTATGAGTGCAAATGACCTAAAATCCTTCAATCTATATTTATGCCCACCAATTAGGGTTTTTTCCCTAATTTGAGGGGGGAAATGGCATGTTGATCTTGTTTTCTCAATGTTTGAGCTATGGGGCATGTTTTGAGGTGTTTTACACATTTCTGAGCTTGCTTTCACATCTTAGAACCTATTTTTGCACCTAAATCAATGTTGAACCTTTGTGGCAATATCGACCCAAAAATTAAAATTTCCACCTAATCTCTCAAGGGAGAAGGGTACTAGCTTAATTCCTTCCACTAGGGCAATAGTGGGGAATCTGAAAAAATCATAATTTTTTAAATTTTTTTATCTAAGCAGCAACATTAATCCAAAAAGCATCAATCTTTGAATCAATGCAATAGGTACCTTCCTTCAAAGAGGGGAAAAATGTAAACACTTAAAATTGTCATGATTGATATTGCACACTTGAATCTAATTACTAACACCATTTCATCCTGAATCGCATATTTTCTAATGTTTAATCAAGAATAATCTTCATTATTTAACTAAGTGCATCAATTTCTCCTATTAATCGAATGATCACTATTATTTGGCTAATTCACCCCCTTTCACACTAACTTTTATCTTGTTTAATTGAATAATGCAATTTTTTTAAATTAAACCCCTTATGTCCTCTCATTTAATTAAATAATCTTAATTATTGAATTAAATGTCATTTGACCCTCTTTTGTTAAATAAATTAATTATTTAATGAGCATCCTAATTTCACTCAACTTGCACAATTAAAACTTTGTTTTAATTATCTGATTCCTATTTTCCCTCACCCTCCCACTTGCAAGGGAACATTCCCCTAGAATATTCCTCCATTTCAACTCAAAAATGAAATATTCCTTTATAACAAATTTCTAACAAACTTCCTAACTATATTGGAAGTGTGCTTCTTTGAATTATTACGAGCCATTGATTAACTCTTTGATCCATGTGAGCTTGCATTCTCATCCATTGATGAGAATCCTTGATCCATTCCTTCACCTCTCATTGCATCTCATCCATTGATTGATCAAATCAATCCTAGCCATTGATTCACCATTTTTTGCTATAAATACACCTCACTTCTATAAGAAAAGGATCCAATTCCATTTTAGAAAAGTTATGTTGCACGTTTACACACTCATTTTCATTCATCTTGCATCCATTTTAGCTTTTTATTCATCTTTAGCTTAGTTTTCATCAATATTAGTTTATTTTGATCAATGGTGTTCATCTAAATGCTTATTTTATCAAAGGGATTGGGAAATTGTTGTCATTCCATATCAATACAACACCAATCCCCTAATGGGATGAGGTTTGAAGCATTTAACTAGGTTCCTTTATGCATTTCTTAATAAATTTTGATTAAATGGCTTCTTCATTCTATGTTTTTAAACATTTCATTGCGATTATAGCTTAACTAGTTAAGTATTGCCTAGAATCTATTGGATCTAATGTATTTAGCTTGTGTTGTGATTATATTCATAGTTGTCAGTTAATGTGTCACTATTTTGCAATAGTGTTGATATCTTACAAAGGTGTTTTCATAATGTAAAAGCATTACTATTTTAGCATTGCTATGCAAACACAAGCCTCTAAAATCTAGCAAAATATCACATTGACTTTTAGCACCATCACCCTAATAGTGATACCTTTGTTTGACCTAATCTACCCTACATTTCTCTACCTAGAAATGTGTGCAAGATATTTTTTTTGGAGTACATACCAATTTTCCTATGTTGGTTGGTTGTTGGAACTCACGAACTTGATCTATGTGGTGTGTGGGAAGCACTCTACATGTCATAGTGTCAAGTGCTCTAGAGAAAATCTACGCTAGAATTGTAGGATCAATCTAAGATATCTCAAATTATCAAGAGCAAAGGATGCAAATGAGTTTGAAATTGACCCAAACTCATATTATGCACTATCAAATCTATGATTTTAGCCATGTATCTCCATTTTCTCACTTTACAACCTAGCATGGTCATCTCATCAGGGTCCTAGGACTTATTTCTTGTCCTCAATGTAGTTGAAACACTCTCATAATCTTATTGCAAGCTCAACCCAAAAATTATTTTTTCCACTCAATCTCTTGAGTGGGTAGCATACCAACATTCTATCCACTAGGGCACAATGGGGCATCTGAAAAAGTCAAAAAAAAAAATTGATTAGAGCAATATTGGTCTAAGCAGTATCAATTCTTTGAAGCAATGTAACAAGTACCTCACTTCAAAGAGGGGAAAAATATAGACACCTAAAAATTTCTTGATCATATCACACACCAAGACACATATTAACACCATTTTCTCTTTGAATTCATATATTTAATTAAATAATGTTAATTGTTTAATTAAATTCACTATTTTCTCCTATTAATCATATAATTAATTTTATTTGATTAATTCATCACCTTCACACTAATTTCTCTCTCTTTTGATTAAATAATGCAAATTATTTAATTAAATGTCATAAATCCACTTTGATTAAATAATTCTTAAATTATTTAATTAAAGTTCTTAATTCCCTCCACTTGCACAATTAAATAATTTCTAAATTGCTTAATTGGTTAATTTCCTCCAATCATTCAAAGAATATTCTCATGGAATATTCCCTTTTCAAATTCAAATATTTCCCTCCACAAGGAAATATCTCCCACATTCCCCTAAAATTAAAGGATTTGTTATTGTCTCAAGCAATTTGGACCTTTGATTAAAATCCTTGATCCATGTCATTAGGCTTTATTAATCATTGATTTGATCTTTCATCCATGCCATCTTCTCTCCTTCAATTTCATCCTTTGAGTAGATAATTTAATCTCAACCATTGATTCATTACAAAAATCTATAAATAGTCTTCATTTTACATGAATTCTCATTCATAAGAATTCAAGTAACCAAACTCTACTCATTTTCATACTCATCCTTAAGCTAATTACATTTGTGAATCACCATTATCATCAACCTTTGAATCTTTTGCATCATCCACCATGGATTAGGCTTGAAGCTAAGAACTCCACGTCAATTCCAGCACTAATCACCAATGGGATTGAGGTTTGGATTTGCTAATAAGGTTTTCAATTGCATTACTTTGATATTTTATGTTTCAATTGAATCTTGTTTAGTAATTGTGAAGAATCTCATTGAATATGGTTTATTATGATCAATCGCTTATTTTCTTAGTTAATTTAAATTGCACTTGGACATATTACCTAATCATGTTATATTTTGGCATGCCCGATGGGACCCACATCCCTAGCTAACTTGTTTCTATTTTATCTTTTTGAAAATTGCAAGTATCGGAAGCATAGCAATATA
The DNA here is from genome assembly GCA_007258455.2 of Sequoia sempervirens. NCBI lineage: Eukaryota > Viridiplantae > Streptophyta > Pinopsida > Cupressales > Cupressaceae > Sequoia > Sequoia sempervirens. Next base: position 33,186 of record VDFB02005377.1, read on the forward strand.
TATACCACTAAGTAGACCGACACATTTGCAATTAGTGACACTTTGGTCTAATATCTTTTCCATTTTGTTTATAGCTAACAAGTCAACAACTCTACATACAACGACAAATCTGCCAAACTTTGACACCTCTATAGATTTACCAAACTGATGCCTCTGTTTGACTGAGCAATGCCTTTGCATGATAGAGTGACACCTTTGCATGATAGAGAAGTGTCTTTGCATGAAAAATATGTTGGGAAAATGTGTCTCAACCTTGCAATTATATACAATTTATTAATAGAATGTATGTTGCTATGTGGTGATTGATCATGCAAAAACTATACACTCGTAACAAGACGTGGGGTTCGATGCAACACCTCAAAAAAATCATTAACATATCAAGGTTTTCTCGTTGAAACATCAAGGTTTTTTTCCGCTGACATGTCAAGGTTTTTCCGTTAACATGTCAAATGAAAAACAACCTTGTAAAACCCTAATTCTAGAAGGTTCCAAAAAATATTTTTATAAGTGGGTGGGATGTATGTAGATGGTGGTGTATTCTGAGAGTCTGATAGCGGCCATGGTGTCTCTTGATCTTTACTGGTGATACTCTTGAGAGAAGCTTGCTTTGAAAGTATGGGTATGTGCAGGATCATGATGGGCCGAAAAGTGGCAATATGATGGGTATGTGGCTGACGAATTTTTTTCTACCCAAAATTGATGGAACAAAAAGGGTTTTTAAAGGAGATTCTCAGCTTTCCACCAATATAAATTATGCTTTACTTTGAATTTAATTAGTAATTATTATTCATTTTCTATTCAAATTATGACTAAAGTTGATTGATTGATTGAAAAACATCTATAGCTTTCAAATGGTATCAAATTTTGAATTCAAAACATGTGTCACATTCTATGCTTCACATACTATAGGATTAAAAAAGAAAAATTGAATTTCATGAAGCTTTGACCAAGTTAATTGGTCAGGACATAATATTTTTATATTTTTAAAAGTTGTAATAAAAATTCATAATTAATTATTTAATTAGAAAGAAATTACAAAAATATGCATCACATCGAACATGAGTCCTCTACTTATATCTAAAATCTTATAAAAAATATTATCATTTTATTATGGTTAGGGTGAATTGAACGGACACCTACTTATTTTTTTTCCCTAAAATTTAAGTACTACTGCATGAAATTTCAAATTTTCACCAAATAGATTTCTTTTTTTAAAACAAAACTAGTAGTTTAGAAACTACATTTAATTTTCTATAGATTCTATTCTTACATATTTTTGAAATAATATAGATAAATTATTCAAATTTTTACGTCAAGTTGCCTAACTCTGATTTTTCTGAATTTTTTGCCACTTAAGGGCATGGTTTTTCCATGATGATCCTACACATACCCATATATTGTAATCTTTTGATTTCTGAATAATATATTGGGAAGCTTTTGGAGTGTGGGGTTTTTCTCTTGAAAGGGTTTTCCCCACATAAATCATTGTGTTGTGGTATGCATGAAAATTATACTTATTTCTATTTAACTCTTTGTAACTGTAAAGATCTATAAAATTTTGCATTATTCTCCTCTCAAGGTTAGTGTAGGAAGTTTTTCTACTACCTTAGTTTTCTTACAAGCGGTATCAGAGCTTGATCACCTTTGGTTTCAGTTGTGGGTTATTGGGTTTTTTGAACTAATCCATATTTGAGTGGGAGCTTGTGCAAAAGATACTTTGTGATCTTGTTGCAGGAATTTTTAGATGGCAAGTTCATCAGGGAGAATAGAGGTGGAGAAATTTTTTGGAAATAATTTTGAGATGTGGAAGCTAAAGATGGAGGATCTGTTGATAGATCAAGATCTATGGGATGTTGTTGATGAGAATGTTTCAAGGCCTACAGATCCTACTCAAGTGTTCAATATGATGTTATGGACCATAAATCCAAATGTCTAATCAGATTATGCTCAATAGACTCTATTTTAATTAATTTCCATGAAGAGACTTTTGCACAGAAATTGCACAGAAACTATGGAAGAATCTTGGTGAGATGTATCAAGCCAAATATTTAGTGAACAATATTTTCTTGAGGAAGAAGTTGTATTCCTTGAGAATGGAAGAGGGTGGATGAATCACAGACCACCTAGAAGCATTCAATATGTTGGTGGCTCAATTGGAATTAGTTGGTGTTAAAATGGATGAGGAAGAGAAATTTTAGATCTTGCTTTATTCTTTGCCTAATTCATGGGATTCTCTTATTATTGCTATTGGGATTACTTCTGTTATATTGAAGACTGGAGATGTGATGGGTTCTTTTCTTTTTGAAGATATGAGTAGGAAGATATCCATCACTGCCAAGGAGGCCCTAAATGTTCATGGAAGACCTAAGGAAAAATTCAAGAAGAATGAGAAGCATGACAAATCCAAGTCCAAGGGGAGATCTAAATCTCTTGGAAATTCCAAAGTTATTTATTGGAACTATAGTAAGCTTCAACATGTTCATAAGGAATGCAAAGAAGAAAAGCAGAAGAAAAAGAAGAAATTTGATTCTAATTATGATTTTGAGAAGCAAGATGATGACTCATTCATTGCACCTTTGGAAACTCGTGCAGGTAATGATGCATGGTTAATTGACTCAAGTGCATCTTTTCATATGACCTTTAATAGAGATTAGTTTTGTGAATATGAAGAATTTGATGGAGGTAAAGTGTACTTGGGTGATGATTCTCATTTAGACATTTTTGGTCATGGTAAAGTTAAAATCAAGTTTCCTAATTGTAGAATAAAAAGAATTAATGGTGTGTTGCATATCCCTAGATTAGCACAAAAAAAATATATATGTGAGTAAACTAATAGATGCAGGTGTGCAGGTAGTGCTTTCTGATATATGATGCAAGATGGTTAGAGGTGCTATGGTGATTGCTAGAGGTGTCATATATGGTACATTTTATAAGCTTGATGCATGCACTCTTGAGTGCAATAGTACTTTTGTGGAAAGAAAGTCTATAGAAGAAGTGAGGGTTTCACCTTTAGCAAATAGTCATGGATTTTGGGTATCCAAGGGTGATCTTTCTTCTAAGAAAAATTCACCTATAGAGAAAACTATGTCATGACACCAAAGACTTGGCCACATTAGAGAAAAGAATCTAAGGACCTTAAAAAATAAAAACCTTGTTGAAGGTTTGTCTAATTGTAATCTTGAATTCAATTTTTGTGAGCATTGCATTTATGAAAAAAAAAAATGCATTTAGTTTTACTCGAGTTCTCATAAATCTTGTGTTATATTGGATCTTATTCATTTTGATGTATTTGGTCTTGTAGATGTTCCTTCAATTGGTAAATCCACATATTATGTTTCATTTATTAATGATTATAGTAGAAGGACATGGTTATATTTTGTAAAGATTAAATATGAAGTTTTTAATTGATTTAAAGAATTTAAAGCAATGGTTGAGTTGCAGACTGGAAAGAAAATAAAATGTTTGAGGATAGATAATGGCGGTGAATTTTTCTCTAATGATTTTGATATATTTTGCAAATATTTTGGTATTCATAGATAGAAGACAACTTTGATTCTCCACAATATAATGGAGTTGCAAAAAGAATGAACAAGACACTGATGAAGAAGGTTAGGAGTATGTTGAGTGGTGTTGGCCTAGAACAAAGGTTTTGGGCTGAAGCTATTGCCACTAAATGTTACCTAATTAGCAGGTCTCCTCATCAGCTCTTGTTGATAAGATTCCTAGAGATGCATGGTCAGGTTGCAAGCCTTCACTAAGACATCTTATATTTTTTGTTGTGAGGTATATGCACATGTACCAAAGGAGAAGTAAACAAAGTTGGAGAACAAGGTTGTGAAATGTATATTCATTAGATATAGTTATGGTGTGAAAGGATACAAGCTTTGGGATCTTGTTGCATAGAAGGTAATATAGAGTATAAGTGTTATTTTTAGAGAAACTAACCCTTCTTCTGTTACACTATAACCAAAACAAAGTAAATATGAAGATTTTAATTTCCTTCTACCCCTGAGAAAGTGGAATCAAGACCCAAGGATAAACAAGAAGCTGAGTAGATCTCATCTAGCTCTGGGTCTTCACAAGAGGAAGAACCTCCAACTCAGCTTGTTCATAGGTCTACAAGGCATAGACAACCACCTAAAAGGTATTCACCTGATGATTGCTGATGTATTTTTGCTTTGAACACTAACATGGATGAACCTAGATCTGTAGAAGAGGAACTAGGTATGAATGATGCAAAATGGACTAGAAGATTGCTATGGATAAAGAAATGGTATCTTTAAAAAATAATGATATTGGGATCTTGTATCATTTCCTAAAGGGAAAAAACCTACTGGTTGTAAATGGGTGTTCAAGAAAAAGATTGGTTCAGATTAAGGAATTGAGAAATAAAAAGAAAGGTTGGTTGTGAAGGGTTACTCTGAAGTTGAGGGTGTTGATTATGGTGAGATATTTTCTCCTATTGCAAAAATGGCATCCATTAGATTTTTTCTTTCTATTGCTACTTCTTATTATTTAAAGGTTGAGCAAATGGATGTGAAATCTACTTTCCTTCATGGTGATTTGGAGGAGCATATTTATATGGCATAGCCAGAGCACTACATGGTGAAAGGTAAAAGTAAGTTGGTTTGAAAATTGAAGAAATCTTTGTATGGCTTAAAATGGAGTCATAGGATTGTTAAGAATTGTGACACAAATTTATTGGCTTGATCGACTTCCTGGAGCAGTTATGATTTCCTCCTTCATCGGTCTGACTTAAGTCATTAGTTTTCAAGTTTTCCTAACTGAAGTCATGGGGTTCTAAAGTTTCATAACCTCCCAACTTAGTGACTGTGAAGCTAAGGATACTTCCTTTGTTGTTGGCATGTCATGGGTTTGAGAACTTAACAATCTCTAACATGAGGTTTGGAAGTTCAGGTTTTGAGTGACAGAGTGATCCTTTTGTCGGTGAGTCACAGGTTTTGGGAACTTCACAACCTTTGACAAGAGGTTTTGAAGTTTGGTTTTTCAGTGACAGCAACTTTGAAGTTGACGGATGTGGGGACCACTTAGAGTAGTGATGATGTGGTGTTGAGTTGGAGGTTGGGACCACACAGGACAAGCCATTAATCTTCATTGAAGGAAATTTCCTATATCAAAGGGAGATGATATGATTTATCCTCAAAATGGTGATATGATGATATGTCTTGATCTACAATTGTGGGAAGCTTGATCCAACAATGCTCGCTAACCACGTGCCTCTTGTGGTGGATCCCGAGTGACTCTAGCGAGGTGTGTGAGACTGACTAAGTGGTGTACACATGTCTTGGTGGAACCTGACCATAAAAAGTGGTATATGAAGGAGAAGTTAAATTGACAATTGGAAAGCAATAGTTGTTGACTGTTGATGTATTAAATGATGATTGACTCAGCAGGTTTGAATTGTATTGTAATTGTTTTCCTGTGGAAGTTGAACCGAACCGTTTCCTATTGGTTGAGAATGAATGTTATAAAATATTGAATGTTCTACAATGGGGGAGGAGAGGGAAATAGAATGGGGGTTATGTTGTCGGATTCTCTCTGGATGGAACAAGATGTAAACTCAGTAAAGGCTTAGAGCCTAAATTGTATTTGTAACCGTATTTTGTTGTTGAATAATACAATGGCGATCTGGGATTTTGGAGTGTGGGTTTTTTTACCTGAAAGCGTTTTCCCCACGTAAATCTATGTGTTCATGTTTTTAGTTCCATCTTCCATGTTTAATGGTTCTACGTGATTGAATATGTTTAATGGTGTTGTTTGGAACTGGTTTAATTACCATTAACTTTTCTCTAAGGGTCAATGTGGGAAATGAACTATGTTTGATTCTACTTTGTGGCATAGTAGTTCGTGTCTTTGAGGTAATCTGATAAAATAAAAGTTACCAAAGGAACTTTTGATCTTAGATGTTTCTTTCTGAGATGACTGATATTTCCCAACAAGTGGTATCAGAGCCTCCTTCTGGGATTTTCTTTTTGCTTGCATGTGCAGGTTTGTGAGTTGCGTGTACTTGCATGGACTCGCATGGACTCGCATGTGGCTTGCATGTGCTTGCATGTTGATGCATGTAAGAATTCTTGGTGTTTCTAGTTCTAGGTATTCCTTCTATGAAGATTTATTAGTGTGGCAGGCTTGAGGAAATCTAAAGGAATCAACTAATGGATTGATCCTTTGGTGAGTAGAAATTCTTTCTCTTTTGTTTGTGTTCCAAGTAAAAAAAAGTAGTATGGAAGATGGAGAAACTTGAGTTGGTCATATTGAAATGATGGGACCTGAAGACCCTGAGTTGGAAGTGATATAATCTTGATGCATGGGGCAGAAATATTTTACTTTATGGTTGTGTTGCATCAAAGCTTTCATATTGGGTGTTTGTGTGAGAGGATCCCTGATGATATGGAGAAGCCTGGGTTGTTTCTCATCTATGGAGAAATGTGCTTATGTTGGGAGTTTTTTCCTGGTATTGGAAGACATGGTTCTATGGTACCCCGATTGCATGAAGGCAATGGATTTGATCATTGGATGGTCTGGAAGCTTCTGAAATAACCTATCTCTCTCTTAGATGCATGTGCATGTCAGTGGTTTTGGAGTTGGCTTGATATGGGTCTGGTGTTCTTAAACTATTTTTTTCCTTTCAAGGATGTTTTTGCACTTGCATCACTCAAATTCATGTTCATTGGATTTGAGGGGTTTTATAGATTCCCCTTTAAAGAATCTTTGGTTATGCATATTCGTGGTATTTTCATTGTTATGGTTTAACTATTATGGTGTTTAACATTTCAGAATTTTGAGTCATCTAGATGTGAATTGGATATGAGTGTGCATGGGTGTTCTCAAACATAGTGGTTTTGTATGTTTTACATGGTCAAGAAAACTTGTGGTGTTATGGAGCTATTGTTAAACTAATTTCTAGACCCTAGCTTTTGGGGCATTGTTGGATAAGATAGTTTTAGTTCTGTATATATGCTTTGTTCATGGTATGAGGAGGTGTGATGTCTTCTCTACGTGGGAATTTTGGTACATGATTGGTCATTCAACACTTCTTGTGGTTTTTCTTGTTGGGTTCCTAGACTATGGTGCTCATTGTGGACGTGATTGGTGAATTGGATCATAAAAGGATTTGGTGCTTGAGTCATGTTATCTACAAGATAAATTATCTTTGAGATCTTAGTTTTGTAGTTTCCAATGTGATGATGGGTTCACATGTTACAATTTTTTGGATCTATGAGTTATGTAGTTGTATGGATTGATCATCCATTCAGTTGCAATGGGATAACTTGGAAGTAGATTGTTTATATCCACGAGGTTGATTCAGTGTTGATGCAGACTTGTTAGCTGGTATGTCTTTGGTCACTTGTGCATTGGTGTGGTTTCTTGTGATGAGAGGTTAGATGATAAGAGAGTACCTAGATAGTCGATGTTGGGGACCTATAGCATGTAGATCATGATGTCATGGATAGCTTGGGTACACTAGTTTGTGTAAGCTTTTGACAGTGATGGTTATTTCTACTTGGTTTTGGAGATCTTGGTGTTTCTTGGTATTGTTGTTAGATGGATATGTTAATGAGTGGACTTGGAGTATTTTCAGTATAGTAGATGTTTGTTCAATTGCTTGGAAAGCTCGGTATCACAGTTCAGTGGGAGCTTTAGCAGTGACCATGTATTCATCACTATGTGGTGAAGGATCTTCTTTAGTTTTCTAGATGTAACTAGGAGGAGCTCTTAGATCTTGTCGTTGCAGAAGGGTTCTTTTGCATTTTCATGGACACTATTTTAAGATGTGTAGCATCTCAAAGTCATGGAAGACTCTTGGATTCTTTGGTTAATGAGGTGTTGGCGATGCTTGATAGGTGATGTTGGTTTAGAGTTTGTTTTCCTAATGTCATGATACACTCTTGATTGTGAATTAGAGTTTTGGCATGATGCATTGCTCTTGAGACTATGGTTAGCTTACTTGAAGCATGGTATCTCCTAAGGGGGGATGTATAGATCATGATGCAATGATAAGTTCCTGATTTAGATGATTGGATTTTTAACAGTGGTCAGGTAATTCTCTATGTTTTGGGTGCATTGGTCATATGCTTGAGAACTTCATGGTGGTGTAGTGATGCATTTGGATTTTAGCAAGAGATGATCATTTGCAGATGCTCATGGATACATGGAGAATAAGGTGAGGCTATATTTCTCTTGAGAGGAGAGAAATGTTGGTGATTACTCTTTATGAAGATTTCAGAAAAAATCTGAGAAGCATTCGCCTTGGTTGGACATAAGTTCAACAAAGACCAATGAAGAGATTTCTCTTGGAGAATTCATGATGGCTTGCATATCTTAGAGGAGAACTCTCATTACCCACTCTTGGTCTAGTTAGAATATTATCATTTGAAAGGTATTTCCCATTATTACTTTCAGATGTGTTATGTTCATGTTTTGATTTTCACAAAATCTCACAAAATGAGTTGATTCTTGGTGATTGGCTTTGGATACTCATTTGAGGATATTTTTAGAATGTGTTCATATGATTTCTTTCATGGATATGTATCTTGAACTGCTATTAGATGATTTTGAAGGATTCATTGTGAGAGATGGATAGCATGGTTATCTCCTTATGCATTGAACATTCATTAACGTTGAGTTTAGCAAATGCATTGGGCGTATTTCCTGAAATGGAAAATGAAATAGTTGATCTTCTTTGATAGGATCACATCCATGTTGATTACATGATATATATGTTATGTTTGATCTTGGTTATTGAGTAGTTGGATGTTGTTAAAACTTTTCTCTTGGGGTTTTGAAGGAGATCATACTTGACACAGTTGACATTTAGAGGTGAATGTAGGAGGGTTTTCTACAGGTACATGATGTGCAATTTTTACTCTCTTTGGTCTTAGTTATCTTCTTGGATGTTTGGTTCCACATTACATTGGTTTGAGGTTTGGTTGGAGCTATCGTGCTCACTAGCTTGTGGTCATGAGTTTTCACTCATGTTCTTGGGTGATGACATGGAGGTTCTTTATCTCTTTCCTTTTTATGGGTGTGGAGAACTTGGGAGAGTTGTATAGACTTGTGGTGAGAGTTGTTCATACAGGTTGTCAGTTTATAGATTGTGAATATCATTGTGGATGATTCCTTGGTACTACATGATGTGGTTTACACCTATTATATTATGTTGTTGGTAGAATTGGTATGCCTTGATCTTTTCAGATTCATTACCCATGTAGTGGGAGTTCCTCGATGTGTTTTGTCTTCTTCGACTAGTTGCCACATAGAGCTTGTATTTTCTATTGTTGGGTTGGCTATGTAAGTGGCATGATTTTACTGATGTTGATACCTTGGAGGTATGTGTGATTGGATAGATTTTCACTTGCTATGGGTGTTATTTTCAGTCGTGTGGGTTTGTTGATTAGTTGGATGGAAGCAGTCAATTTTCTAGTTGTTTATCTAGCTGATGTTCTATCTTATTTTCTAGAGAATTTCTTCATGGTTGTGTTCTCATTTGGGCTTTGAATTTGATATTACTTTTGTATAGCATGTGAGAAAAGTGGAGTGGTAATAGTGTTGAAGCCTTTGTTGTCTATTGGATTTGATTCTTGTGTTCTTGAGACTAGTGCATATATGCCTTGGCTCACTCCTTATCCTATGGTTGATGGCTGGAACTGTTGCCTGAGTTGGTGGGCATCTTGGATGTCATTGCAAGTGTCTTACTTGGAGTGTAGAAGCATTGTTTAAGAATCTTGAGTTTACTTTGGAAGGATCCAATAAGTTCTTCATCAAGTGGGTGAATGTTGAAAATTATGACTCAAATTTATTGGCTTGATTGACTTCCTTGAGCAGTTGTGATTTCCTCCTTCATTAGCTTGAGTTAAGTCATTGGTTTTCAAGTTTTCCTAACTGAAGTCACAGGGTTCTAAATTTTCATAACCTCTCAACTTAGCGACTGTGAAGCTAAGGCTACTTCCCTTATTGTCAACATGTCATGGGATTTGAGAACTTCATAATCTCTAACATGAGGTTTGGAAGTTTAGGTTTTGAGTGACAGAGCGATACCTTTGTCAGTGAGTTGTGGGTTCTAGGAACTTCACAACCTCTGAAAAGAGGTTTTGAAGTTCATTTTTTCAGCAACAGTGACTTTGAAGCCAAGGGATGTGGGGACCACTTGGAGCAATGATGACATGGTGTCAGGTTGGAGGTGGGGGCCACATGGGACGAGCCATTAAGCTTCATCTAAGGGACTTTCCTATATTAGAGGGAGACAATATGGCTTGATCTATAGTTGGGATAAGCTTGATCCAACAATGCACACTAACCCTATGCTTCTTGTGGTGGGTCCCGAGTGACTCTCGCAGGGTGAGAGATTGACTAAGAAGTGTATGCATTTCTTGGTGGACCTTGACCATGGAAAGCAGTATATGAAGAAGTCAAATTGATAGTTGGAAAGCGATGATTAGTCGCTAACTATTGATGGATTGAATGACGATTGACTCAACAATTTTAAACTATATTGTAACCTTTTGTCTGTGGAAGTTGAACCAAACCATCTCTTGTTGGTTGAGAATGAATGTTAAAAAATGTTGAATGTTCTACAATGGGGGAGAAGAGGGAAATAGAATAGGGGTTATGCTATCAGATTCTCTCCGAATGGAACAAGATGTAAACTCTATAAAGGCTTAGAGCCTAAATTGTATTTGTAACTATATTCTATCGCTAAATAATAAAATGGTGATCTAGGCTTTTGAAGTGTGGAGTTGTTAACCCAAAAGGATTTTCTCCACATAAATTTGTGTGTTCATGTTTTATGTTCCATCTTTCATGTTTAATGGTTCTATGTGATTCAATATGTTTAATGGTGTTGTTTAGAAATGGTTTAATTAGCATTAACTTTTCTTTAAGGGTCAATGTGGGAAATGAACTATGTCTGATTCTGCTTTGTGGCATAGTAGTTTTTCTTTGAGGTAATCTAATGGAATAAAAGCTACCGAAGGCACTTTTGGTCTTGGATGCTTCTTTTGAAATGACAAATATTTCCCAACAAGTGGTATCAAATCCTCCTTCTAGGATATTCTTTTTGCTTGCATGTGTAAGTTTGTGAACTGCATGTACTTGCATGTGTGTTGCATGTACTTGCATGGAATCACATGTGGCTTGCATGTGCTTGCATGTTGATGCATGTAATAATTTCTGGTGTTTGTAGTTGTGGGTATTCCTTTTGTGAATATTTCTTAGTGTGTGAGGGTTGATGAAATCTGAAGGAATCAATTGATGGATTGATCCTTTGGTGAGTAAAAATTCTTGCTCTTTTGTTTGAGTTCCAAGTGACAACAAGTAGTATGGAAGATGGAGAAACTTGAGTTGGTCATATTGAAATGATGTGAACTGAAGACCCTGAGTTGGAAACGGTATAATCCTGATGCATGGGGTGGAATATTTTACTATATGGTTGTGTTATAGCAAAGCTTCCATATTGGGTGTTTGTGTGAGAGGCTCCCTGATGATATGGAGAAGCTTGGGTTATTTATCAGCTATGGAGAAATGTGCTTATGTTGGGTGTTTTTTCCTAGTATTGTAAGGCATATATTTATGGTACCTCAATTGAATAAAGGCTATGGAGTTGATCTTTGGATGGTCTAGAAGATTCTAAAATAGTTTGTCTCTCTCTCAAATGTATGTGCATGTTGGTGGTTTTGGAGTTGGATTGATATGGGCCTAGGGTTCCTAAACTATTGTTTTCCTTTCAAGGATGTTTTTGTACTTGCATCACTTAGATTCATGTTCTTTGGATTTGAGGGTTCTATAGATTCTTGTTTAAAGAATCTATGGCTATGCATATTCATGGTATTTCCATTGTTCTAGTTTAACTATTATGGTTTTTAATGTTTCAAACTTTTGAGTCATCCAAATGTGAATTGGATATGGGTGTGCATGAGTGTTCTCGAACATAGTGGTTTTGCAGGTTTTACATGGTCAAGAAAACTTATGGTGTTGTGGAGCTATTGTTTAAACTAATTTTTAGACCATATCTTTTGGGGCATTGCTAGATGAGATAGTTGTAGTTTTGTATGTATGCTTTGTGAATGATATGAGGAGGTGTGATGTCTTCTCTACATGGGAGTTTTGGTACGTGATTGGTCATTCATCACTTCTTGTGGTGCTGCTTCTTGGGTTCCTAGACTATGGTTCTCATTGCGGACATGATTGGCGATATGGATTTGAGAAGGATCCCGTGCTGAGTCATGTTGTCTACAAGATAAATTCTCTTTGAGATCTTAGTTTTGTAGTCTCTAGTGCGATGATGGGTTTTCATGTTACAATTTTTTGTATCTACAAGTTATACAGATCTATGGAGTGATCACCCATTCAGTTGTAGTAGGATAACTCAGAAGTGGACTATCTATATCCATGAGGTTGATTCAGTGTTGATGCAAACTTGTCAGTTGGCCTTATCTCTAGTCACTTGTGCATTGGTGTGGTTGCTTGAGATGAGAGGTTAGATGATAAGAGAGTACCTGGCTAGTTAGTGTTGGGTACCTATAGCATGTGATGGACAACTTGGGTACACTGGTTTGTGTAAGCTTTTGATAGTGATAATTATTTCTACTTGGTTTTGGAGATCTTGGTGTTGCTTGGTATTGTTGTCAGATGGATATGTTAATAAGTGGACCTAGAGGATTTTTTAGTATAACAGATGTTTGGTTGCTTTCTTGGAAAGCTCGGTATCATGGTTTAGTGGGAGCTTTAGTAGTGACTATTTATTCATCACTATGTGGTGAAGGATCTTCTTTAGTGTTGCAAATGTTACTAGGAGGAGCTCTTAGATCCTATTGTTACAGAAGGGTTCTTTCACATTTGTGTGGACATTATTTGAATATGTGTAGCATATCGGAGCCATGGAAGACTCTTGGAGTCTTTGGTTGAGGTGTTGGTGATGCTTGATAGGTGATGTTGGTTTAGTGTTTGTTTTCCTAATGTCATGATACACTCTTCATTGAGAATTAGAGTTTTGGCATGATGTATTTCTCTTGAGACCATGGTTAGTTTACTTGAAGCATGGTATCTCCTAAGGGGATGTATAGATCATGATCTCATGATAAGTTCTTGATTCAGATGTTGGAGCTTTGATAGTGGTCTAGTAATTCTCTGTGTTTTGGGTGCATTGGTCATATTCTTGAGAACTTCATGATGGTGTAGTGACACATTTGGAGTTTAGCATGAGATGATCATTTGCAGATGCTCCTAGATACATGGAGAATAAGGTGAGGTTGTATTTCTCTTGAGAGGAGAGAACTGTTGGTGATTACTCTTGATGAAGATTTCAGCAGAAAGTATGAGAAGCCTTTGCCTTGGTTGGACATGAGTTTAATATAGACCAATGAGGAGATTTCTCTTGGAGAAGTCATGATGGCTTGCATATCTTCTAGGAGCACTCTTGTTCCCCACTCTTGGTCTACTCGACGGATTATCATTAGA